>KB663611.1:3434925-3492605 GCA_000349025.1 Anopheles minimus | reverse complement strand
CTAATGTAATATGCAATTCACATTGGTTGGGAGACATTTCCTTCTCCGAACCGTGAAAGGGCACCTTATCCCGGGTGTACTCGGTTGTAAAAATATGTGTGTTGATCAACAACAAATAACTAAAAATAACTGTCACTACTTACTTTAGTTGACTAAAAAAAAAGTTCAATTTGTTATAAACATCTTCTTTTTGTTACTGGCGTTTTGACTGCTGCACAGCCGAATTGCAAATGTCCCTTGTCTGTATTTAATTGTCCACTGTTTTTCCCATGAGGGATTGATCGGGTGGTCACCCTGAATTGATTATCAATTATAGGTTAACTAAAAATCATTTTAGTGACGTTATATTTTTATAGTAATTCTTCAAAAACCTTCTCCAATATGGCCCTTCGCTACAACAACAGATCAAAGGTTTTAAGTAGAGGAAATATCTTCTATTATGAAACAAACTGGGTTCTATTCTTTGCTCGTTATTAGATGGACTATTTAAAAGAGTTAATCTTAAATGCGGGTTTGTACTTTAAGCCATCATAGACCACATAAATTGTTTCTTGTTAACCATCAATCCAACGTAATTTCTATTACGGGCAACTGGCTTTGGTAACATTTTTATCAGATAATTTAAGATTGGCAGATAGCTAGAAGCATCTTTTAACAATTAGGATGATTTTAAATACAGAAATAAAAATTTACATTTCGAAAAAGCTCACTATTTCGAATGTTCAGATTTTCCAACCTCTCTGTTTCTATACTAATCCAAGCCAATTTCTCCATTGTTTGCATTTACTCACCACATTTTTCCTGGTAAACTGTGTAACGTTGTTTGGAATGAAATTCATACGTCGATCAACCGATATCGTTTATCATAAAATGAGTTCAGTTGTGGAACACAGTCATGATGATGGGATGATAATGTTGGATACTGTTGAGCAAGATGGTCAAACGCCCCACACTGAAATGGAGATGGGCGATCAAAGGGAATCTTCTATGTTTGAAGATCAGTACGCTGCTCACGACATTGGCCCAACTGTAGAGGTTGTGGACGACATTCTACGTAATACAGCAAACGAATCGGACGATGATGGGAAAGAGATTCTTGAAGAACGGCGAAACAGTGACCCGATGGAAGAGACTTGTAGCGAGCACGCCATAATACGAGCGAATGTATCGCACCACAGTATGAGATCGTTAATGGTGGCATCAGACGTAAATGTAACAACACAATCAACCGAGAGTTCGTATTCATCGACGATCAGTAGTAGTAATAGCAGTAGTGGTAGTATGTCAGTGTTGGCAGCGAAACGTACGACCATTTTGGTAGTGGAAGATTGCATATCAACAAACGGTTTGCACTCCCCATACGAGCCGGGACGGTTCGCGAGACGACGCTCACTAAATGGCGTAGAAAACGTACTGCCTTCCGTACCGCTGGTAAAGTTTGGACTGAGAGGGAACACCAATAGCGATGCACATCTGGAGAAGAAGTGTAGCAACGAATTGTTTCTTCAGGGTGAAGATACAGGTGCGCCGGAAGCGAACGAAGGTGGAGGAAATGAACGAAAGAGTGCCCATGTTGGGGGCGTCGAAGAGGTGCTTCCATCCTCCTGTGGCGGTAAGTTTGGTTCGAGAAGTGCCAACACTTGAACTGCTCAAATGGTATCTTCTCCTTATTCTCTGTGCATCATCACTGTTGTTTGTGCTGCGATCTTTACCGTTTTCGGAGTAGTGTTGACGAAATTACCCGGGCTGGCCGCGAATTTAAATTGCATCGATTTGGTTTGTTTAACCTTCTTATGTGATGTATTATGTTTTGTTCTTATTGTTTCGTTGATATTTTATTTCAATTATAGAATCGAATATGACGAGTTGTGCGAGGACGTGATTTATTTCTTTATAACGATGTCTATCGGATTGTTTGCGAAAAGTTATTTATTTGTTGAACAGTTTAGGAATCTGTTTCGCTTTCTTAAATTTTATGTTACAGCGCATGGGAGGGGAGCATGAAATATCCATATTATATGTGACGTTGGGTAGGAAATTTCAATTTTCGGAAAAATTTAAATCGATTCTCTCGAAATTTCACACACATTCGTTTTTGATATTTTTTTTCAATGGGAACAATGTTGCTTGTTTTATTTAATTTGCATATACTTCTTAAGTTATGCAAGTGCAAATATGTTTTATCCTTATATGTATTTTTATCTTAACTCTATTTATAGATTGGCCACAATTCAAAATGGAAATGATGGATACAACGAAGATGATGGTAGTAGATCATCATCAGCTGGTAGATGGCAATAACAGTATTATCATTTCACCCATCGGCACGTCAGGGTCGGCCACGATGATACCTTCACCCGGTACAGCAACATTACAACAGCAACAACAGCAGCAGCAACAACCACTCCATAATTCTCAACCCCTGCACCAGCACCTACCAACAGCGAATCAACAGCAACGCACAATACAGCAACAGTCCGCCACACCGATATCGATGGCAACCACAGCAACACTAGTACAACAAATAGCAGCTCACAATACTCTTCAGCAGTCACAACATCAGCAACGACAGCAGCAAGGGCAACAGCAACAGTTGCATTCCTCTGGAAGCAATGCAGCTACCACCACAGGGATAAGTTTTTTAGCTCATCATACGCAGCAGCCCACCGTACAATCGATGACTCCCGTATCGACTACGGCCGTGCTAAACTCGTCACAGCATCCACAACCACCGCCGCAAGGCTTAAGCATATTTCAACTGCATCCTCAGCAGCAACAGCAGCAACAGCAACACCATAGCCCGCAACAGGTTTTAGGATGCGGCAACAGTACAATTCAACTCACATCAGAGGCGAGTCCGGTCATAACACTTTATTTACTGTTTGTTGTTTGACAATATCATTTTCCTATCTTGCTATCGTGCTTTAAGTAACGTTCTTGGTTGAAGTTAATGTTTCTGAAATTTTATACAGGATGAATCTTTTATTGATAAATGTTTTTTGGTCGTTGCTTACAGATTAAGGATGGCATGCGTAACAGTATGTTGAAAACGGAGCCAGGTGTGAGTTACACCACAATTCGCCAAGGGAATCAGCTCGTAACGCGTATCAAGTTGGAGAATGATGATAGCCAGCTGCAGTCTCAGCCACAACAACAATCTTCACAAAGCTTTCAAACACAGTTGGCGAAGGTGAACGTGGTGACTTCTTCACCACTCATTTCATTGGGCCCAAACAGTCAAGATAATCTGACACGCGTTATAGAGAGTGTGGCCGGTAACTATTCTGCCGTCGCTGTTAGCGGTCAGCAGCTTGGCAACTCACAGCAACAGCAGCCACAGCAACAGATAGTCACACATCAGCAACCACAGCAACTGATACAGCACGTACAGACTGCGTCCGGGCATCAGTTGCGGTACGAAATGGATCCGACGGTAATGCAGCAGCAACAGCAATCTTCGTCCCCGTCACAGCCACATCTGATATCACAACAGCAACAGCCAAAGTTTATCATAACATCGCGACCGTTGGGCGCAGTGAGTGCGTCGGCGGCCGGCACGAAGCTCCCACTTACTGTCCAAGCGACAAATGTGATACCCCATATGCAGAGTCCCCAGTTCATCCAGACTCAAGATCAGCAGATGCAGCTTACAAATCAACCCACCGTTACGGCGCTACAGAAACCAATTCAGCTACAGAAAATCATCATGGCAACGCCGGCAATTGGCCAACAACAGCAGCAGCACCAGCAGCAGCAGCAACAACAACAACAGCAACCACAACAGTTCCAGCAACTACAACAACAGCAGCAACAAGTGACAAAAGTATCACAACAACCCACCCCAACCCAATCGCAGCAGCGCTTTCAACAAAAATATGTCACTAATCAATTGATTCGGGGACAGAATGCATTTCTTATGAACAATGTGCATCATTTGCAGCAGCAGCAGCAGCAACAACAAACGCAACAGGTCGCCGCTACGGTTGGAGCGAATGTGATCGTTGGAGCGACGAATATTAATCGCACTAAACGTTCAAACGATGCTACCTCTGGGACGGTTGGTACGATTTCTGCAGGCAATGGTACCGTGGGTAACGGCGGAAGCAGTAGCAGTGGTTCCGGATCATCGTCCGGCGGCAGTAAACGTGGCGGACGTTCGAGCAGCTCACGATTACCGCCCGGTGCCGTGAATCTCGAACGAAGCTACCAGATCTGCCAGGCAGTGATACAGAACAGTCCAAATAGGCACCAGCTGAAGGCCCAGCTAAAATCACCGCAGGCATTCCTAGCTGCTTCGAATTCCAATTCGAACAGCAGCATCAGCAGCATCGGTAGCACGGGAAGCAGCAGTAGCAGCAGCAGTAGCAGCGGTGTCTCTGCAAGCAGTATTATTGGCAACAATACCAAAGATGATGCAAACAGCAGCAACAGCAGCGGCAACAGTAGTGCCTTTGGCGGAGTGTTGGGCATTGGAGCAAGCAAGGTAAAACAAGGCGGGATTGGTAAAATTGGAGCATTTAAAATAATACCGGTTTTTGTTTGTTTGTTTGTTTATGTTCTGCTTCAGGTCTCACGTTTGGTCAACTCAAAACGTACCGTTTCGGCAGGCGGTAGACCGCAATCGTCAATCGTAGTACGTCAAGTGTACACGAGTGGTGCCGCCGGTGCTGGCACGGCATCTACAGCGGCCAATACCGCAGGCACCGCAGCCAGTCAGTCCAATCCTATCAGTATTATAACAGCCACACAGTCGCAACACCAGCAAATCCATTCGCTCGGTGAACAACTCCAACAGCACGGACAGATCATCAGCGTGAGTGCGGCTCCAACGATCGTTCATGCTACGGCAGCGAGCAATAACAACGGCACGAACGGTGGTAACGTTAATGCTGGCACTGGTGGAGCACCGGTCAGTGCGGGGAACTTCGGTGGGAAGTATTTGTTGGTGCAGCGTGCGGCACATATCGGAGACATAGTAACGCCACGGGCAGCTAGTGCACCACCGACGCACAATCAGGTACGGTAGCGTGCTAAGGACGTTGATACATTTTAATTTTGAAGATATTTGTTGCCACCAGGGACACAAACTTGACAAAAAGCACACAAAAGGTTTCTTTTAGCATTACTTTTTATTGACAAAATCGATTTTCTTAGTTTTCTGCGCTAGCTAAGTCGGTTATCGAATTTAGTAATGGACAACGGGAATCGAATCGAATTTCAGGATTGCATCCCGGATTGGAGCAATCTGCATTCAATCTTCAATCTTCTGGATTCGGATGCTGATTCTTTAGAATTCTTTTTCTGATTCATTAAAATGCAGTCTCGGATTCTACAGGATCCGGATCGTGTATGATCGGAATCCTGGATTAGGATTGACGTAAGAAATGTAGTGTTAAGATATAAAGGATTCGCATTAAGAAGATTGATCTCAATTTCGATCCGGATCAGTGTGATCGAATTCCATTCGGGATTGGATTTTCCGCCACTGGTCGATTTAGCCTTTTCGAATCATTGAGTTTTGCAGTCTTCCTGTCGTCAATTCGGAAACCTTGGTATTATGTGCTGGGGAAAAACACACGCCCACGAACCGCGAACGAGAAACGAATTTTTATCCTTCCTTGAGCACCTCCATAAGGCACGGAGCGAATGATCTCATGGATACTGAAAGCGTTGAGGCGGTTCTGTGTACGATATAAATTATAGGATTTTGTTAGCCTTTTTACGAAGCTAGATGTCGACTGGAGCACCTCGTGAGAATTCCTAAACATGTTGCTCCTTATTTACATGATGGCCACCCAACAGAGAAAACCGGAAATTAAATTTTACCGAAAAAACCGGGATTTTGCAAGTAACATATAATGCAAGCTAAGCTTACATATAATGGAAGTTATGAGTCATTCATATAATGGAAAAATGGATACAGTTGATGGACATTTGCGATTCGGCTGTGAAGCTTATATAATGTCACCACGATGCCGGCGCAAATATAAACATTTAAATGGGTGAATAAAAAGGTATTCACAACTAGTTAAACAATTTTGTTTAGTCGTATGAAGATCTCGACTCTCGATTATGTCAAGGGCAGATTGTTAAATGGAGGACGTCGAGGGTAGCAAAAGGTCGCAACTGACGGACTTTTAACTCCGGGAAAAAACGGAGAAAAACACGGAATTTGAAAACGTGATAGGGGTGGTCACCCTGTAATGAAGTCGTGTGGAGCTCTCTTCAGTTAGATATTTGAAGACAGCTATTGCATTTGATTCGACCTATGCTATTTCCGAGTAAATATAAGCATGCCAGAAATGGCAAGCCCGAAAACTTCCAGAGATTGTAGTGTCGTTCGTTTATGAAGATGAATTTAAAAGTGAGAATTTGTGGTCTGTTTTTATTAATTTTACACTTTTATCTTTCATTTTCCTATTTTTAAATATTCAGATACAAATCCACCATGTTCCTGCAGCACAGGCGCAACAGCAGCAGCAACAACCGCAGCTACATCAGCAAATGGCCGCTGTGCAGCAGCAACAAATGTCCCACCAGGTACAGCATCATCTGCAGCAGCAACATCAACACCAGTTGCAGCAGCAGCAGCAGCAGAATCAGCAGAGTCAGCTCCAGCAGTTAGCGGGTGGTGCGAATGCCGTTGCGCCCGCCGCCAGCCTACAGGCGGCGATCACCCGCCGAATACCGTCCACCCACGGTGAGTATTATCCGCCGGGAGGTGGTGTACTTCGGTGAGCGTGAACGATGCGTGTGTGGGTGGGCGTGTGTGTGGGAAAACGGAATTTATACCGATCGTTCGCTGTCGTTGTCGATCTTATTTGATGAAGCATATCAGGCTGGTCCTTCCTCTAATATCCCCTCCTGTACAGTGATTACCTACGGTCAGGATGCTCACCTTATCGATCCAACAGTGGCGTCCGGCAACAATACTGAAAGCGGTGGCACTGAAGGAGGAACGACAGATGACGGGGCAGGTACCACGGTCGTCTACGTGGATGGTACAGCATCCTCCAACGCAGTCGCTGAAATGCAACACCAGCAGCAATTCAGTCAGCGGCAAGGGTCTCTGGACAGTTGTGGAAATGGCGCTGATGAAAGTGGTGTTGTTGCAGAGAATGGCGAAACAATGGAGCCGGGTGCTGATGGAGTAAACGAGCTCCATATACCACAGCCAATTACCGGGGGAACGAACATGCTGGTGTCACCATCCGGCATATCACCGCACCAACAGCTGATGGGAGGCCAAAACAATGTCCCAATGAACCTGGACGGGGTTGATGTCGTCGTTGATGGATTCGTCAATAATGATGCTGCAGATAATCATACTGCTGCCGGAATAGAGCCCTCCTATTCCGGTATCGTCGAAGGGTCTGCTCTACAGCCGCATCAACAACAGGAGGCTATTTCCAGCACGGAAAATGACATCGACACACCGAACTCTTCATCACCTCATGCTGCTGCCGGTAGCGAGGCGGACGATGGTGAAGATCGGGACGGCACGGTAGAACCAGTCGATGGGAATGTTGAGGATTGTTTGTGTTCCCTCAATGCGATGGTTATCTGCCAGCAGTGTGGTGCCTTCTGCCACGATGACTGCGTCAGTGCAACGAAACTATGTGTGTCCTGCATTGTACGCTAGGACGATGTGCGCAGATCGCAGTAGAAACGAAAACAAACGTTTAGCGGAGGGATTCGTTTGAACATTTACACCTTCTCGATACTGCTTCCGGAAGGTTATCTCAGCTTCAGGAAAGTGAGAGATTTTTTTCGGTTTCTCTTTGGTGTATTTTTTTAAATTTCAATTTTAATATAAGCGGTCCGGATTGTTTTTCCGCTTTTAATTTTTTGTCATCCCGTAAAACCCGAGCAGGGTAATATTTATCTTGCATAACAGATAAATTCGTTAAACTTTCGCTTGTTTCGGTGCTTTTAAAATGAACCCGGGTAGCACAACGCAATGTTGTGTTGTGATGGTTTGTTCAAAGGCATAATTTGGTAAAAAGCTAAAATTTGAATTCAATTAATAACATTAAGTTTTTCATCATTGAGTATGAAAAGGAAAATGAATCTTATTTCTTCTGTAGTAGTTAGAGCAGCAAATCAGGGCGTGAAGTATCGGGAATGTTTAGGAGATGAATGTGGCAAATCATCTAGAAAATATACACAGCCGCGTCCGACAGAGGATCAACATTCCTAGTTACGATTTCGGAGACTTCGCGTATGCTCTCCTTAAATTTCTTTCTAAGATGAGTTTTCGCAACACCTACACATGAATTCAAAGATTATTCGAAATTATTTTAAAGAGGAATCGCACTGTTTCTTTTGTTTTCTTTCGTAATGTATTTATTGTTTTACTGCTGATGTATTTAGTTCGTATCGCTCGTTGTAAGAACAGGATGATGGAGTAATTTAGACTTCATTCTCTTACTGACTTACGGGACATTGTGATCTACCGGAAAGTGAATAGGGGACGCTATTGTCGTTGATATATCTTTCAGTTAATGTTTGCAAAGTTAATGCCACTCCCAACCTCACCATTACCGCAAACCTCTCCCCCCTTGTATGATAGTAGGAAAATTGTGTTTCCATGTACATTTACCCATTTAACTCACATCAAGAATCTTTCTGGTTGAAGAAAAAGAAAACGGAAAGATTAATCATTTGTTTAGCATAACTTAAAGATACGATTACTGAGTAGTGGTTAAAAGAAAAAAAACAGAAAAAACAAAGACAAGGAAACGGCAAAGGAGATATTTGCACTAGATAACCTGTGGTACACAGTGTCAATGGGCAGAAAGTGTGCAAAGAGAAGATAATCGTGACGCACTGCACAAAGCAAAACGTGAAGGTAAACGAAGAAACTGTATGTAATGAAAAGCAGTAAACGCTAAACGACAAAATAAGGTAATTTATTATCACACTAATGTGAACAAACAGCCACAAACAATGCAACCACAGAATGACACAATAAGAAATGTGCATGGTGTGAAGATTGAATAGCAATGCGCGAATGAAACTGATAATAACATTCGTGAATTGTGAAAAAATGAAGAACGAAAAAAAAATCACATGCTGTAAACAATAGAGAAAATAACAGAAGGAGAAAAGCTACATTTGTGGTAGCTGATGAAACATTCATAAAGAAAATATGTAAAAAAGAAAACTAAAGCATTTCGTATGTAAATGTTGCATTTGGATAAGTGAAAGAACGTGTGGGTAGACTTCCATAACAAGGTTTATATTTCATCTTTGTTCTAATAACATTTCTCTGATCGCACTAACGATCGTATCTACTTCTGCCATCGCTCCCAATCCCGTATCACCGCACATGAGCGTTTTCGCGATACATGGTATCTCTCGGTGGCCCCAGGACTTAAGGGTAGCTATTTGGGTGGCGGTTATCGGATGTTGCCACATGCGCGTGTTCATGGCCGGACAGAAGAGCAATGGTTTCGCTGGATCCCAAGCACGGGTCGTACAGAGCAACAGATTGTCGCACAACCCGTTGGCCATCTTTGCAAGGCTGTTGGCATCGAGTGGTGCAATGACGAACAAATCGGCCCATTTACCAAGCTCGATGTGTAGTACCGGATCACCCCGTTTCTGCCAGCTTGTCCACTCTTCTTCGTCGGTATGCAGAGTGACTGTTTCAGGAAGATCTTCCAGGGAAAAGAAATGCCGGGCATGCTCGGTTACTATTACGTGCACTTCCACGTCGAGATCGGTTAGCTGGCGTAGTTTTTCCACCAGCATGGGAAGCTTGATCGTAGCCACACTGCCGGTACAACCGATGAGAATGTTTTTCTTCACCTTCATTATGTTTTTCTTGTTTCGACGTGAGGTAATATTTACAAAAAGTTTCGCTGAGTTCTACAAACAAATGCACCTTTTGCACGGTTACGATTGTTGGTGGTTTTGGGTTTGTTCTTGTTTCTTTTCACTCTCACTGTAACCTAGCTTGGAAAAATCTTCCCTTGCCATAAGATCGTTGTCCATACGGCACTGCAGGTAGGCTTTGGATTGCTCACGACAGGCGGAATTATCGTCGGCGTTTTCTCGTAAGCAACGCATATAGAACAGCATCAGCTTGCGGCATTGGCCACCGTGATCCAGCGGAAAACTTCCCTTTTCCGGTGCAGTTGGAATGAACTTTTTCTGGCCAAATGTCATGGACGTCATCGTTACGATGCAAAAATTACTAAAGTAAAAAAGTATTCGTAGAATTAAAAAAAAAATCATATTTGTATGAAAACAGCATCGTTCGGCAATTGGCCACATTATGGAACACCCTGTGGTACGGATTGTTTAGGGTTATTTTCTGTGCGAAAAAGAACGAAATATATGGGGCATTTTCTGTACAAACTACAATTCGAAAGGTTTACAGATCGTAAGGTTCGAAACATTGCAGAGTTCGGAATTACTGAAAACTCCTATTTCACTATTTACTCACATCGGTTTTCAGTCGTCGATCACGTTACATAAATTGCATGATTTCGTTCCTTTCTGTATGCTGTATGTAGCTATATAGTTATATTGAATGATGCACAGCTAATTTAACTTCAATCACAATGTCTGTGTCGAACATTCCACGCACTAGAGCACGCTAGCATTAGAAAAGAATCACACAAATCCTTCTTTTATTTGGGTTTGCTCAAGCACAATCCATCACAAATGGAAAATGGGAAATTTTTTGTTTGACAGTTCATAATATCCCCGCCAAGCGAGAGCGAGCAGGAAAGTGAAATTAGACAGAGAGAAAAAAACGTAAACGTTCGGCGCTGTCAGTTGGTGGAATCGCTTGCTCGGCAAACGTCAGCTGTCAGATTATCGTTTTATTCCGCTGACGAATATTTTGTTGTGCGCGTGTTTATTCTTTTTTAAGTTTTGTGCATGCTCAATTTTTCCGGCTTCCGTTTCGTTATCGTTAGTATTGGAATGCGACGTGCATGATGCATGCGAATGCGGTCGCATGAGAAAGAAATCCATCCGAAAAACTGCACCCCAACGCCGTACAATTTGGGACACCTATTGCATTGTTCTTCAACGCCACTCGGTTGTGCGATCGTGTAGGGTGCATTGAGCGCGAACGGGTTGCACTATCTCTTTCTTTGTAGAGCAAACTTTATTGATTCCGTTCCGGTGTGCGTTAAGGTACAAATTTCGGTGCGCTTCCGGTGATTTCCGGTTGTTCTGGCAGTTCGTTCGATCTGTTCCCGTGCGTGTGCGGCTTTGTATTCAACAGGGCGAAGAAAACGCAACGGATGCGTTAGTGTATGCGTGTGCGTGTGCGTCGAAAGAGTACCGTTCGATCGTTCCGTGCTGCGTGCGTAGTCGAGCAAGGTGTCCGTGTGTGGTGTCTTTTGTTTACACTGGTGACCACACGGCCTCGGTTTGGATAAGGGAGTGTGATAAAGTGCCCAAACCCACAAGTGGCCCTTTTCGGTACAAGTGAAACGTTTCGGAGTGTTCAAAACTCGATGAAATAAAACGAATACTGGTGGACGTGAGGGTAGGCACAGCAGTGTTTTATGTTGATCATTTCCTCAATACGTCACAGCAACACCTTTCGACGTTGAAAAGGCAATCTATAGTAGCCTTTGCAAAGTTTACTGTGCCGGTGTTGTGAGTAATACTTTGTAGATTACTATACTAACCACCTGTTAATCACATCCGAACATACTTGTGACGTCATCCATCTGGCCGAAAACTAGAACATTGGAAGCGGTGAACTGCATGCAGCTTTTGGTGTGAAAACAGAAGGAAAAGGAACGCAATCAAAGTGGTAAGTCATCATCGTAATAGCAGTAGCGAGTACATGTTAATACCAGGAGAACACTCATTCCAGCGCATTACCAGCTGTACATACTAGAAGGCACTTTTTATGGGTCAGTTCATACCGTTCCGGTACGGTGCTTTGTGCTGCCAGGCCAGCATACACATCTTACCCAGCATGTGCCTTGCACTAACGCCTACCATAAGATGTCGAACGATGAGTTTGTTTGTGTGTAGGAATCATTCTAACCCTGCACAATGATTTGTTGTGATCGATGAATCACTACTCATCATGCGGAATTACACGGAAACGTTGGCAAACAGAAGGCCTGTTCGTGACATGATCGACAGTAAGATGATGATGATCACCATAAAAAAAACTATTTTCTATTTTGCTTAAAAAATCTACAGGTTAATTAAGGGTTGTTAGATTGCCATTCAGATGTTATTTTTAATTCCTAAAGCAAATATTTAGATATCATAATAGGTTAGGTTACTTTTATTTTCAACCTGAATTGGAGCTTTCTTGTAAAACAAACCAATTTCCTGATCTATTTGCACAGAAAAGCATATGTCTGTGTTCAGTATAAAATCACCATCATTTGGGCTAATTTTCATTTCTCTAGACATACTCCTCTGTGTCGCATGTCACGGACAATATCCATTGCACATTAGATGCTAAAGGGTATAAATGGCACACATGTGTTGGAGACAGTCATTTCCTCTTGGAAGCACCTCCAACTTGCCCCCAAACACCACTTCCACCCGGACTGATTTCACCGAAGACGGAGTGTAATTTATTTTTCTTGCCCGCTTGCCCTGCCCATATACAACAGCCTACACATTCCTATGCACGATACATGAATGCTCTAGCCTCCGCGTACTGAGGGGCCGAAGGCAGTAGTTGAAGCAAGTAGGAAGCCACACAAAAAAGAATGAAACATAAAGTACCGGTACGCGTACTGGCAATGTAACGCCACCGACCGTTTGGTCGGTGTGGGTGTTTTATTGACCCGGCAAAGCAAGATAGTTCTTCTTGCCGTTGGTTTCAACGCGTTATACTATATCGGTTTTACGCATACACACGTGTGGCCTGTTGCTCACATACATACTTCCTTTTTTTTACCAATGGCCAATGGGGTTGGAAGGCATTAGAATGTAAACGCTGGGTGAGGTGAGAGGTGAGTTGCCTGGGAGAGGAGTGTTCATAATTAGTACTCCGTTTTACAGCAGACCACAGTCCAAAATTTTTCGCAGTGCATGCTTCGCTAACCCTCGAGTGATCTAGTGGGAACATTTCAATGTAAATTTTTTCGATCACTTCAAATCGATAATAAATGTCATGATTGTGATGGGATTGTAAAGTGATCCCGATCATTATTTTGTACACTTAGACAAGATTCCAAAAATGATCATGTTTTAGAGATTTAATCGTAGTTTCTCGTTAGAAAATGGCATAGCTTTCAGAATAAGACATAGATTATAAGCTATCCTTCATTAGAGCCATTTAATTTCTTTCCAATAAGCCAGCTCAAACTGGCGATAGGAGGTTATCATATATTTTATATGATGTTATCTATTCCAAAGCTCCAGATCGATATATTTAGTATACTAAGGACTAGCACTATCGAGCGGCTTCTCTGTAATCAGATTTCCAAAATCTGCAAATCAGATTTAAAGCAATATTAAACATTTAAATTTTATATAGCAAATGGATTTCCATGTGTAAAGTATACACTGACCCTGCTTCACTATCTGCCAACGGATGAATGGGGATGCTATTGGGAAATGTACGTTAAATATGGCAAAAAAAACTCTTATCAGGCATTGAAATTGGATTTTTTCTGTGGTGTCGGTGTTCGAAGCCAACGCTTAAAAATATTCATTTATCGATGAAATATTTGATAACTTATCTGCACATCATTCAAGAATTCGATTGGATGCTTCGGAATATGCAATAGTTTGTGTAGTTTTATCATAGTAATATTTGAGTTATTTATTTTATGCTAACAGTGTAAAATATCAACGCATTAGAGGGTTACTAGTTCTACACTTGTCTGTGGCGTTATTTCCTCTGCACTGAGGCCATTCCAATTTTAGGGAAACAATTCACGGTTATCATTTGTTCGTTTAAGTACGCAGATTTTTGTTACCAGCACTCCGGCTGTTATCAGTCTGGCGCAGCGCGGGAGATATGCCATTAAAGAAAATGTACACATTTTTATGTGGTATCACATATCTACGGCGAACGTGTTGCAAAAATAAAAGACTGAACCTAAATAATTTCATGCAGGTTTTAGTTTTGTTATTAGTTACAATAACATTTGAACATTATATGTTATAATTTTTCCATCTCCAGTTTTAAAAACATGTTTTTTCGCCAATTTCATTAAAATATTCTAATTTTCAAGCTTTTGTACGGTATGTGTTGAAAAATCTAAAAAATTACATTGTTAAAACGTCCATCAATTGTTCAAGAGTGGCAAAACTTGTTGGCCATCGGAAACAGAAAATAATAATTAACGTGCTGGTGTTAACTCTCATGATGGGTGCTAGCTCTATCAGTGTGAACCGTCCTGTGTGATGTGTTTGTTATTAGCTACATTTGTGTATTAGTCTAACGCTTTTCTGTGTTCTATATGCTTTTATTTCAGCCTTTTGCGTCGAAACTTCGAATGAACGTCTTCATCATTAAGAGTTACCGACTACATGTTCTACATTTTCCTGAGCAATAGTGTGAAGAAGCTACGATTTTAGAATGCACGTGCTGCAAATGATTAGCATTGTTGCTTAACTATCGACTCCGGAAGCATATGACACTGATTTGATATTCTCGCCATTAGTAATGGTACTGAAATTGTGTACATTGGATTGAATACAACATTGCACATAGCTACCAAAACAATTTCTCCTGGAAAAGCAAGATAGTTTCGTTTATTGTGGGCGTTAAGCGGAAGATCACGAATTTGCCACGATGCCGATTCAAATCGCGAACGAGAGTAACAATAGTGGAGGAGGGGGTGGCGGTGGTCATGAAATTAAGGTGAAGATCGCCTACAACGGTGAGGTGATGATCACGTACATAGACGAAAGTATCTCGTACGAGGCCCTTTGCCGGGAGATGCGTGAAATTTGTCGGTTTTCGTCGGACCAGGTAAGGAATAAGACATCTCAAAAAGCATGTTCTATACTTTGTGTAAATAAATGGATATTAAAATGAGTTTTCTTTTGAATAGGTGTTTACGATGAAATGGGTGGATGAGGAAAATGATCCTTGTACTATCCAGTCGGATATCGAACTGGACGAAGCGATCCGTTTGTATGAGGTGAATCGTGATTCGGAGCTAGTTATTCACGGTAAGTGTTTGCTTCAAAAAATATTAGTAGTTTTTAAGATTACCAAAATCAAACAGCTTCTGTTTTAGTAGTCGCGACAGTCTGCTTAAGCTTAAGCCTTTTTTCACTATACAGAGTGTTCGGGATTGGGGCGGTCCGGTGGCCGAGGAGGACCATACGGACCGTTCCCCCGTAGTGAGGACTGACTATCCAACTACGTGGTATTAGTAAGTCTCGTAAGCCAGAAATGGCAGGCATGACCGAGCAGGTCGTTAGGCCAAAGAAGAAGAAGATGTGTTCAGGATTAATTTATCAGTTTTGTAACGTAAAAAAAAATATTTCGTTCTCTCTATTAAATTAAATTTGTCGTAAACAGATACTGGTAAAGTAAATTACAATACCATCAACAGGGTTAACTCAAAATGAGTGAGGTCTGACTAAAGCCAGACATGGCAAGCATTATCGAGTAGATCGTTAAGCCAAAGAAGAAAAAGAAGTAGCAGCTTCAATCCTGCTTCGGTACCTCAAACAAACCTAATGCTTCTGTCTCCCTTGGAAAGGGCCTTAACATTGTTTTAATTTTATCCAATAACTGGAATTGCTGAAAGTGCTATTGTTTGGTGTCTTTTCCAATTGCGCCCTATACAAAATAATTCATGTGGTAAAGGTCTAAGAGTTTTTGTAGGACTGGTGAAGGACTTGTCCTGCAAAATGTTTCACATTATGAGGAAGTTTTTTGGCGTTTTAAAATGTATCTCTTGACCCTTTTCAGTAAGTAGCTGACATTTGCAGCGGTTGTATGAGTAATAACGATGGTCTCCTTCATAGGGGAGGTTGTAACATTTATTTCGCGTGACAATACTTGAATTCCTATGCCAGTGTTGCTCAAAGCATGTACCTGCAGATTTGCGGGGAATTCTGCTGTACGAACGTAATCATGTCGTTTTCCAAGATTCTTTTATTTGCAACATTCTCGCATTCACCATTGCAGGACTCTAGTTCATGACGGAATGTTTTGACTGTATTCAGGAAGCATTGAACAACAATATCTCTATTGTGTTGGCCCGCATAAATTATCATGAGGCAAGTTATTCTTTTTCTCAAATTGGGTGTGTTTCAGTCATCCATTCTTTCTGACTTTTGTTTGTATAAAATCATGTGTGTTAATACAGAAAATCATAAAACTATCATAAATATGTCCAATATATCCACCCGGGAGTTTCGTTCGACAACAATCTTTGTGTTGATCACAATTTTTGTGTATTTAGCGATAGGATCTGGACGATTTTCATAAAAAATTTGTTTATTTTCATCAAACTGCACTGTTTCCCATAAAGATCCCCTTTTAACAGCGATTAATATTAAGCTCATTGCTGTACCATATCGGTGACATAACATCGTTGACAAAGTTTTTTCTTCTTTATTGTATGAACAAAAATGGCACCCAAAACAAAATAACTACTCTCAGCCGCTCCTCGTTAAACTCCTGTTCATTTTGCCCGCTTGCCGGCCATGATGCACCCACCCGCCGCAAACGGTTAGGCGGAAAATTCGGAATGGAAAATTGCTCGTTTATTTGCCTGCATGAAAATCATCCGGGCCACGTTGTTTTACGTTGTCTTGCGCTAGGTTCGGTTGCTGCTTCGGTGGCTGAAAGGGACGAAAGGAGGAAACCGTTGCTATGAATAAATATGAACGATAAACCTAGACACAACAGGATCACAAAAGGCCGAACCGAGAGTGGAAGCGCAGGCACCCAAACGCAAGACACCAACTGGCCATCCAACCGTGTTTATATGTATATAGAGTCACGAGTACTGAGGCCCGTTTTGAGCGCTGCTTGCCCTTTGTGTTGGCGGTCCTTTCCTTTTACATTCCCGCCCCCGGATATGGGTCTCCAGGGTGCTGCTGTTTTACTACTTTATGTAGCAGAGGGATGCCTGGGGATCTATGTTTTATTTTATCCCTTTTTTCTATATTGTTGCAACCAAAAAAACAGCGCCTTTCAGTTGGCGTCCATGCGGATTATGTTGTGTCCGACCGGTAGACAATAGTTGTTCATGAGCCCGCGTACATATGTCGATCCTATGTCCTGCTGCTTCCATGCCGACTTGTTCACCTTGTTGACCATTTATAATCTCTTGATCCTTTTGGATGTGCATACTTTGCATATTCTGCTCGCCTCTTGACGGCACCGAATTGTCTTGGGGAGGAGGATATGGAGCTCACGCTATGAAGACTAGCAACTAGAGAAAGTTGAAGCAAAAGAAGCTTTTGTTTTGGGATGATTTCATTTTATTTTAATGGCCCGTTATGGAATATGGCGGTATTTAGCTTTTTTCCTGTCTTCCTAAAATGAAGAAGCGAACAACGCTAGAGAATATTTTAAAAATCGTCTATTAAATGGCAATGGGACGGAAAACGTTAGGTATTTCTCTGCTCGGCTATATCACAGATGTTGGTATGACAACTGGCAGTGTTTGGTCTAGTTTTGTATTGTCTAGCGCAGCGCACATCTACTCCAGTTCACGTATAATGGCACATGGTACAGTTCATCGTCGCAAATATGCTGGCATTGTATGGATTCAATGTTGTTCCGGAATGAATATTGAATCTCTTCCTACGGTGTCCGTACTAACAGTTGCACATTATTTCGCAGTAAAAAAATAAAGAACATCATTATTCTAATAATGCAGAGTATAACTCCATAAAATTCTCCCTTCCAGTCGTGGGAACCATGCTGGCAAAGGGCAATAAAGTTGTCCATTTTTGCTGAAGGATATCTATTTTTTTAAATAGCATGCCATGCCTTTAAGTGCATTGCATTATACAGCGTGTCTCACACATATTTTTTGTGTTCGTATTTTTCGTACGGTGTGCTACTTAAAATCGCATCCGGGTATCTAACATCCGGTGTCTCTGCGCCAAGAGCGACCGAGCAGGTTTTCGCGAATTTTGGGTAAAAATGACAAAATAGAGTCCTCATTCATTCGTAAACAGTTAATGCATGCTTGAAGTGATCGGTGCGAAATGGTAGAATAGAATTTTCAATACTTCATATTACCTGTTCATACTGTACACTTGATCATCATTTTTTGTTATGAATTTATGTTTCATTCAATTTCAACTGGTTAGATTAACTTTTCATTTGTTAGCGATGGATCCTTTTTTTAGATTATCAATTCAAAAAAAAAAATAAATAAAATCCATAAAATCAAAATGTCTAGTTAGTCAGTAGCCCAAACATTGTCCCAATAGCCTTTTTGCATTGAATGGATGGAATGAATTGAATTAGTCGAATGTAATTTATTCTATATTTCTACCGAATTTTCTAATCTTAGTTAGTTTCCTATCCGGCGCTACAACTGCCTGGCCTCCTGCAGGGCTCCTTTAGAACGCTCACGGTCGCATGCCAATTCAATATTCTGGTCTTCTTGGCAAACGCATCAACTTTATCACTCCAACTCAGCTTCTCTGTACATGAAGACGGCCTAGAAAGACTTTACGACCTGGGTCGTCCGGTGCCATTCGCATGATATGGTCAGCCATCCGGTGGGCTTGTCGAATCTAATGCAATCTACGACAGTGAGATCATCGTATAACTTTCAGAACTTGTTGTTATTACGGCTCCTCCATTGTCTTTCCACACATACGGGGCCAAAAATCCTTCCTTTTTGTGAACCCTTTAAAACTGATCGATTCAAAATATATTGAACAATCACGATTTTAGAGGATGAATTAGGGAATGTATAATTTTGTGATGTACATTATCGAATATGTTTTTGCCAAAAAGAAAATTTCTTGTGAGGTTTTTGCTTACGTATCTCTGATTACGATCGATATGCTATGTAATTGTCTCCAAAGAAGCGCACTATCGTAAGACAATTCATGCGCTTATCTTTTGCTTGTGTTAGACAAACCAGGTGCATTGATATCGCTAAGATCTAGGCTAAAGCAACATTTCACGACCGATAAGCTGGACCTGGAGTTATCTCTGGAAGGTTGCCCCAGACTCGATGTACCGACTGCGTTGTATCTTGCTGCTCGTCTAGCTCGTACTTACAGGGTGCGAACTGTTTGTAAGAGTTAGTCAACGTTGGTTCTCGCAGGGAGAAATCGTTACAATGCCAACGAAGCTACGAAAAGACGTTACGTGATTGAGCTTACTGGTGTGCTTCATGTAGTGCCATTTTTCGCATGCAGATGCAATCGTTAGTTAGTCGTGCTTCATACGGTCTTTTCTGTGCTGGGAAACCGTGCAAAGGTTCTTATATGTTCGTGAAATTTTTAAGTGTTTGAATATGCGTAGTTATTTTGCCGAATGGAAGACATAAGGTATTCTAGTGTACGGTAGCTAAGTGATAATGTTGAAATTGTGTTAAAAATTATATGCGTCTTAAATGTGAAACTTTCCATGCCATGGAAATGTTTTCGTTGTGTTGATGAGAAGTAATGGCTGGTTTTATTGCAAAAAATACCTTTGAAACCAGTTTAAGGTAGCAACAAGATATTAAAATTGAAAAGTGATTTGTTTCACATCGACTGTTGAGAAGGAAAAAAAAACGATGGCTTCAATTTACAGCCTTATAGGTGAAGTAAAGTTGGTAAAATCCCTCCAACTACCACATCCTACTGAAGGCAAGTAATCCCTAGTATGTAAGCCTTCCCCCTTAGCAAAGGATTTGACTATCCGGCTGCGTGATTAAAATTGATCTAAGTTGTTATGTGTGTCCATTTTCAATTCAAGTGCTAGAATAATATAAATTCAAATTCTTCGTAACTCGCAAATGGACTATCAATTAGTCGTCTAAAATTTCTGCAAACCTGTGCTCCGCTTCCGGCTATGCCATCACGAACATGATCCATAATAAATTGGTCTGGCATGGGCACGGTTTAGTCGGGTGCATTCGTTTAAACCACAAACACCGTAAAATATTTTATGTGTGGAGTCAAGCGTGCTTCTAAAAAGTGGATGAATTCATCGCACAAACAAGAAATGAGGAAACAAAACTGCTACGAGCATAATAAATGGCACCAACTATCCGGATGTTGGTGGTTCGGTTTACGGTTTTGATTTCTTTTCCATTTGGATGATAATTTAAGGATTTTATTTTCCGGATTATCTTTACTTCGCGAGACGGTGGTTCTGTGCGGAGTTCTGACGCTGGTGAACGTTGTGGAGGATGTTTTTCTTTCATTTTGTGGTAGCCTTTAGGGTGGTTCATGTCGCTGATTCTTTATGCGATGTTTCGTTTTCTTTGACGATAGGTTTTTTTCTCCTTTTTCTTGCTCCAGTTTTGTTTTCGACTATAATATCACTAGCATCATCGTAAACCGATGGCGCCTGTCTAAGGATGTTTTTTTTTATTTTCTCCCCTGTTCTATTCATGTTTTGCACTTATGTTTCCGGGGGGGTTTTTCTCCAGCATGGTTCTAGTTACTGCTTTCACGATATTTCTCGTATAAATTTTCCCATTGCATAAAACACAGTTTGCGCGAGCGCGAGTTTTGTCTTTAAGTTGCATCTTAAAAGTGCAAAGTTAAAAAAAAACTTTAATTAAAATCTCCGTTTGAAGTTGTGTTGAAATTTTTCGTAACATTATCTTGGATCCAGTTTTATTTTGCAATATATGTTTTGATATGATTTTCGAAGTACGAACATACCACAAAATCGCAGAACATATATCTTTCTTAGAATGATAAGCCATGCTTAATCTAATGCTTAACTGATACAGGAGGTATTATAAGCATCAGGAGATAATTTCATATTGTATCGTATCTTTAGTTTAATTGTTGACCTTCAAGGGCTTAACAATGAAACTTTATCGCACTTACAGTCTAAATTCAATGTTAGTATATACTAGCTAACAAGAGAAAAAACGATTAAGGATAACATTGAACAACGAGAGGGCATTAACGTAAGAGGAGTAGATGAGGGAGGTTTAGCGATTATTTTAACAGACATTTATAGTGATGTGTGCATCGAAATTTTAGAAAACCAATTGAGGCTCTATTTCAATCTGCATAACCATCAGTTGCTTATTTTTCAACAGAATAACAGACCCATTTAAGGAAAAAAGATAACAGGAGCCTTCCTCGAACTAACGAGAATCAACAGTATGATCTGAACTGTGATTGTACCAGGCTTAAGTATCATAAATTATAGTTGAAGAAGACTTATTCCAGAGGTAAATGAAGATGGACATCAATACAAGACTATTGAGGGGGTTAAAGTAGCCATAAGACAGCGTTGAAGAATTTCCTGTATATGGACACTATGAGAATATTTTACTGAAGTGTACCCAGACAGATTTTTAAGGTAGCTTTACGTACAAGATGACTTATTAGTTACTGAATAATCCATTGTTCATAGCTATTCGTGCTGTTTTTGGTTGTTACGACTTGATTTCTTCGGGAACCATCTCCTGTATATCAATTCGGATCTCGGTAGACACTGATGACATCGACATAACGGCTCTCTAACAAAGCAAACCAAAGGGACGAACAAGCGACAGGAATCCTCGAGTAGGAGTTTTACGAGACAACAATCAAGATCATGATAGAATAACCTGCGGCCCTGCTAATCCGGACTCTATTACACGCAGCAGTGACGTACAGATAGGTTATTTTGATGTTTAAGTTGTAAAGAGTTTCACTGTCACGGCAGTGGAACCTAGGATTACATAGAACTTAACTTAGAACTCTCTAACGCCTCTGAGAAATGGATTCTGTTCAAAAAGGATGAAATTCCTTCTTAGCCTCGTTCCAAAGACAATTCTCAGTAGGATTGTTGGATTCGTATGTGTGGAAGGACAATAGAGGAGCCGGTAGAACTACGTTATCTATTACTTGTATGATGAACTCGCTATAGTAGAATAAATATTCTATAGACTCTGATGAACTGGGCATGTCATGCGAATGGCACCGGATAACCCAGCTTAAAAAAGTCTTTCTAAGCCGTTTACATGGACAGAGAAGGCTTGGTAGGCTCGAAATGTGGTTCTGATCAGTTGTGTTGATGCGTTTACTATAAAGACCGGAAAAGAACAACGGTTTAGACACCTTCTGCTGATATCAAATATAAAGACAACATGAAAAGGATGTAGGAAAACAGGATTACTGGATACTTGAAAAAAAAAAGTGAAAATCGTTCACGCTTTTTTAAAGTAGAATTATTTTACGATGGAATGTAAATAATGCATTGAAACCATATTCGGTTGTCATTTGAACCGCAAGTATATTCTGTAGCTGGAAGAACGAAATTCGTCGTAAAAGCGTTCCATAAGGATGCGGTATGCATTAAGGAGGTATTTAAATAAGTTCCCCTCTAACTAAACCACCCAGAAAAGGTATGTTCGGTGCAAATTTCCACATCATTTGTGGTTCGTTTTTTGGATGCTTTTTTTCCGTGTTGCGCTGCACGTTTCTGCATGTTTCATCTTTCATAAAACCGACCACCGTTTCTGGCCATAGAAAATGGCTGACAACGTGGCTTATACGCAGCTGGGTCCATCGTGCACCGTATGATGCACCGTGTGCAGTGTCTGGTTGTACGGTGACAATCGATGCAAATTCCCCAACGGGGAAAAGGTATAGAAAAATGGAACCAGAGCAAACAGTTCCTCCACGAATGTGTGTATTTGTGAAGTTGGAGATAAAATCCATGGAGCTAATATTGTCAACTATTCGGTGTCTTCGTTTGGTTTTGGTGTTTTTTTTCTGAGCAGAATATTTTTCCCATTGCGCATGGGAAGATTATTTCGAAGGTGTAGTTACGCGGACAAAGTGAGGTGTGTGGACTGGAAGCAGTTGTTTCTATCCCCTCACAGATAGTTCGCTTGTCGCTAAGCTGTCAGCAACATTCTGTGAGCTTTTCCTATTCTTCAACCCGCTTTTCGTTATTCGCACCTCATTCCCGATTGCGACACATTCCATCGGGACTTGACCTTCTTCTTTCGCGGCAGAAGGCGAACGGAGCCCCGGTGGTAGACATTGGTATCGAACTGTGAAAATTCGTTCTGTATGTAAATTCGACCCAACACCTGTGTGAGATATCGTGGGTGGTCGACGGTACTTTCTACCTTTGCCCGGCGTGATGCTAGCAAAGGTGATGATGATCGTTACGCTCCGGGAAAGGGTTTTGGCGGTGTGTTTGTTACCGTTACACAATTTCTGGTCGATTTGAGCGTGTAACAAACAATGAAGAACAAAACAAAAGCTTCCAGATAAAACTGCATCGCTAAACTTGAGGAGAAAATAGTTTTGAAAATTTTGTTGTATTCTTTGTTGTTTTTTTTTCATGTGTAAACTATGCAACAAGAAAAACAAATCGAAATGAAATGTCTGGAAATGCTGCTGAAGATAAATTTTGTGTCTGTATTTTTGGCTTTCGAGCAAAAGTTTATTTTGTATTGTACCGTTTGGACGACATCGTTTGGAATGTTTGTGCTGCAGTAAAGATTTTAGGGTTTTTGTTATGAAACACATTACGGTTAGTTTAAGCTATTTAGTGCTTGTAACTTTGTATAACTAAGAAAGTATTTCGTCATGCTGAAAAGTGGTCAATAGTATTTTATAATATTAAATATTATGGAATTTTTTAAAGTTTGTTTAAACTAATATTTTCTTATATGTTTTCAATACTATACCACTCTGTTTTAAATGTTGAGCACAACATTTGTTTATTATTATCCACCGTATTTTTTTTCACACAATGTCCTAAATCCACTTTTATTGTGTTTATAGAAAAGACAGTATCTTAAAGTTTTGTCTAATTCGATAAATAATTTTTGTGGTGCACAGTTTTTCTCAATTCTTTTAAATAAAACGTTAAATATGCAAAAATATGTGTAAATGCTTTCTATAACGTAGGTGTTTAGCGCATATTTTGGTGCCGGCTTCAAACAGTCTAGTTGGATAACAAACACGGTAGATTGTATTTTCCATTGCCCATCAGAAATAAATTGAAATCACACGCAACACCAAATTGAACGGTGCTTTTGGGGATTATGTAAAATATTTTCTTTGCCAATTTCATGTCTGGCGTGTGAAGATGGTCGTTTTTCTCGAAATCGTGAACAGGAATGAAATGGTATGAATTTGAAATTGGAGTTTTTTTTCAGTTGTAGAATATACAAAAAAAAAACAATTTAAATAAAGTAGCATGATGGAATTGTTGATCACAAATGCCGTCTGATGGTATTGTGGCAAGTGGTCATTTAATTTAACACCGTGATGGTGTTTATAGCTAACTTTTGTACACATTTTTGATTAGCTTTAAGGTTTAAATCCGTTTTAGTGTGTTATTTTACACAATTAATTAAGTTAATACTTAACAAAATTCATTGAAGTCAAATAGGAATCAATTTAAGCTTTTAAATGAATGCATATTCATTTATTGCAAATATTGGTGATTTCATTGCTACTACTATCCTATTCATAATGCTCTCAAACCGAGCAAACACCAGACAGCAAAGCGCAACGGTGATTCCGTTTTGATGTCCGCTCGGTAGGAAAGTTTTTCCAAATAGTTGCCCTGGAAAGGTAAAAATGAAAAGCAAACAGCAACAGTTGCAATTCATCTCTGTTAGTCTTTTCACTTTGTGAAACTTCTGAAATCCTCCTCTCGATCGGTAGCAATGGAAGGCAAATGGGTACATCAAATGGCAGAGACGCAACGGTATACGGTAGCCTGATGTGCGGTGCATTAAGCTTAAGCTGGACGGCCCCACTTGTGTTTTGCAATGAAAAGTTAGCATCGTTAGTACGATAAGCTGGCATTTATTTCGAGAAAGTTAAACGTCTCTCCTGCCGGTTACTCATTTTGGATATTAATTTAAACGTCACCGATTGGTGCTAATTTGACGGATAAATATAGTGTGCAATATATTTTGCAGGGGGAGCATTTTGGAATCAAACATCCAGAAAGTTGGTCGAACGTTTCTCATTTCGGAATGGAACACGATAGGGACTAGTACAGTGGTCGGCAAACTTAGAGGCAAGCGCAAAATGTAAGAAAGATACGCAAGTAATTGATTGTGAAAGAGCCAGAATATGGAATTTTGTTTAATAAGTTTAAATTATGTATTAAAAATCGAGAGTATATTAGACATCATGTTTAAATATGTATTTCATATTAACATTTGAATTATGTATTTATGCAGTATTTATGCTCAAAGGTTAATCCGCCACAGTATATTACTGCACCGTTATCAACACAAAAGGGTCGTAGCAAAGCAAAGTATAATTTTTTTCGCCAGAATGAAAAACAAACTTCAATATCCAGGACGGATTTAACAGTAAAGTGAAAAGGCGACCACCAAGAGTCCCGATGGCTTCGAGGTAAAAGCTTGATCACTTATAGCTTCCGAATTCACTAAAGTTCATTTTGATCAGTGAGCAGCGGAAGACAGCTTAATACTCAACCTCTTGGAAGTTTCAAGAAATTCTTGACCTGTCATCAGCATCCGGATGTACCACTTAAACCACAACATATCTGACGAGCAAGGGAATTCGTCAATGATGTTTGGAAAACATCCAAATTGAAAAACGGATGATTCCCTCACACTTTATTAACCCCTTAACAGTATTGCTAAGTTGTGAAAATGGTCTATAAAATTGTCACAGTGTTTTTTCTTAGTTTCGTATATTTTATGGTCTAAATAAGGACAAAAAAATAAATTTCCCAAAAAAAAAAATCATATATAATTTTATATTTTATAATGAGTGCCGTAGAACTAGAGCAAGCTCCTTCGGTATGAATATTCTCTTTATGATTGTTCTCAAAAATTAGTCGAGAATGATCTAATTATTGAAAAAAGAGTTTTTAAAGTCAATCAAAACAATGACAAGTGGTTAAAGAGTTCCTCAACATGGCAGTAGTAGTTTAGGGAGAAATATTCGACAAATCAAAGCGAATCGAACCTCGATTCAATGTAGTCTACATTGAGGTCCCGCAGATGGTTAAAGTTTACAAAACCTACCCCTATGGCTTTCGTCTAAATTTACATATTTGAAGGTTTGATGGTTGTTTTTTTTTAATCGTTTTAAATTTCTGTTTGACTACAAAAATGAAATACTTTTCCTCATGAAAGCGATTTAAAAAACGATATAAATATAGAAAAATGATTGTTCAAGATAATCATGTTTTAAGAAATTGCATGCGATAAATAATAATTTACTGGAACGAAGACCGTTAGGATAGCTAGCTCTTCTTCAAAGATTGTTTGAGTGTTTATAGTATGTTTCCAAATTCATAGTGTGGCATAAGTTGGTTAGCTGGTTTGAGTCATTAGACTTCATACATACATGTGACGCAAGCCTTCTTATTCTTCTGGATTGGATACTAGACTTATAATTACCACGTAGTAGGAAAGTCAAATCCTCATTACGGGGGAACGATCCAGATGGAAGTTGAACCTAGATTCTTACCGTTTGAAGGCTGCACCTCCCTCCCCTATCGCCTCGGCCACCGGAACCAAATACCTACTAACCCGAATAAGTTTTAATCCAGAATCGAGAATCGTTTTAATAATGCGCAGAATTTGTTCTATAATTCTCATGAACTTTTTAAAATCACATTCAAGGTGTCGAAGAAGCGTACTTTGCCGACCACTGGACTAGTATGATGTCGCACGCGGTGCAACGATGACAGTGGAAAATAATGTTCTGTGTTTCCTACTTTGTTATGCATTTAATATGTCCCGGAAAGTTATTCTACTATCCATCTACATCAACAGCTTATTGCTATTCCGAAAATAGAGAACGAAAGGATTGTAAGACTTCGATCGATTTGTGCCGTTACTGTTTGGTTTGCCCCTCGAGTCGTTTCGCAATCGCTGTAGGATAGGAATAGTTTTCTTTACATTATCATCTCATCATCATCACCTGCAAGCGAGCGACACTGTGCGCTACCGTTTCTCGGTACCTCTTTTCTGTTTTTTCTATTCACACAGCAAGTGGAGAATTGGCTTCACGTCGTATCAATTCATCGGTTGCATGGTGGGGAATTGTTCTCATTGAACAAACATAGTATTTTCAATCCAATGCGATGCTGCGTATGATGGATGGTGCATGAGGGAGTGCTACTATTGCGAGTCGGGAAAACGCTTTTGTTGGAACGATCGATACGATCTGGTTGCTACATAATTCTATTACGTTGGCATTAAAGAAATTCGTGCATCTTGATGCCTAAGGTTGGACGATTTAGCCATTAAGACTGCTCTTATGTCTAGCGTGTCCACATGAAACAGAACGTTCCGAGAGGATCTTGATGGTAATACCGACAAGTCTGGACGATATTTCTGTTTAAGTTATTCCGGAAACCCGAGAGCGAAAGAACAAGGCCTCAACCTTGGAGTGGAGTCCCGGCATTGCCGGTCGGTTGGTTGATAAATATTGTATGCCTTCATTTCGCTTATCTCGCCCGTTACATGAGCATGCCCGGTGCAGAATATTACCGTCCCTATCGCATTCATCCTTTCGATCATCGGTGGACCTCGGCACGCAGCTCTGCAGCGAATGCCCCATGTGCTCGTTCACAGTGCTATTCCATGTTCGGCACATCATTTCCAGGACACGTCCCTTGTGCTTTTCTCTTCCAACAGCGATGGTCCAACGGTGCAAAGATAGTACCCCGGGACAAACTGAATTCTGATGTCTTAGATTGAATTCAAATGACTCTCTTTCGTGTGGCCGAAGGTGTATCCTTTGCAGTGTGCCCCATGCTGCAGTAGGAGGATTTTTTTTTGTGTGTTTATACATTGCAAACCGGAACCGATTGGCATACCTCGGGGATCTTATTCATTCAGCAGCCGACGACGCTGCAATCATGCTCCCGGCACCGGGGCTAGTAGAGGGATCATGTGATTGGAATGGTTTGAGGAAAGCGATTACTTCAATTTTTCGATGTTTGCACCGATAAAAACAGCATCCATCGAGGGTAGTACTACCCTTAACGATCCACTGCTATCGGTTGCGCTTGTGAACCGTATATTCCGGGAAGTGTTTCTGTATATGTGTGTGTGCAGAAACGTTTCTATGTGTCTTTTGGATTCTAGTTCGCTCCATCATCGCACCTAAAGCGAGGAACCTGCGCCCGGACTGGAGCCCATACCGGGCTTAAGTAAATAAATAATTCATTTGGTAATTTCTTGGTTCGTTTCGTTTCCGTGCCATCCGCACGATGTCGGAGCTTACGGTATTGGTGTAGTCGGGCTCCGTTTCTGACAGTGTGCAGAAGGAAAACCCTTGGAATGGGTGATTTGATAAGGTTTGGCACGGCATACGAAAGCACAAAAAAAAAACCCCGGGAACAAGATCTCTCGACCAAGACATTAGCCGGCCGGCTAGAACCCATGCTGGATGGGAAAGTTTTGTTGGAATTAGTCGTTGTAGATCGAGGAGATGGTGTCGAAATTTTTGTAATGCTCGATTCCAAACGCTCCTATTTTTTCCCACTTTTAACTTTACTTTATCCTACCTTTTGCTTCCACTGTCTCTCTGCCGTTGGATCGCTAAGGTGTTCGGGATGGTAAACTATTTTGGGCAAGAGATAAAATTTGTAAAATGCATTCTAGGAAAGGTATTTAGGTAGATGCAGCACAGTCTATATTCAAGTTTAATGATACGAAATCTCCAGAAATGTGATTTATTGTTTTGTCCGAAAAAATCAAAGTTATTTCAGAATATGTAATACCGAAGCGTTTTAGTTGTTTTTATGTTTGTATACAGGGTTTGACAGCTTAGTGTAGCTGTTTCACAAAAAATGTAATATCTCCTATTATTTCCATCCTTTGTACTACTTTTGTACTTTTTCTGTATAATTTTCTCGCTCCCAATGCGTTTTATGGGGAATATTTATAAAAAAGCTAACAATGTATTTGTTCCTATTTTTGGCAGCGCCAATATGGAGTTATAAAAAACTAGAAAAAAAATATTTTAAACACTTTTCCACTCTTATTTTCCCAAACTTATTGGCCAAAAAAGTATTTAACATTGAATTTTCAATTCAATTTGGTAATCGTGCCGGCTGTTTTCAATGTTTCTGTGATGACATTCGTAAATAATGCTGTCATTGCATACAAAATCCAAACGCCAAAACCCAAATAAAAAAAACAACCCGACAGCCTTTAAAGTGAAAAAATAAATCATTTCTCGGGGTAACAAAAATGCAATTAAAGTTGCATCGATGTAAAATCGTTTAATGGTTTATAAAAGTGTTGATTCGAATTTTTTCACGCGTTGGTTCGCTTATTTCCGAGAATCGGTTGAGAACAAATCTGACGAAAAAGTGAAATCTCTGCAGAAAAAGTTCAAAATTTTTGGAAATATCGTTGCAAATCTTGTGGAACTTGGTATTTGAAGCGAAAATTTCGCTTTTTATGTTTTAAAACAGTATAAGGCCTAATTTATTAACGCATTTTTGGCATAATTTGGCTTTTATTGTACACCTGCTGAAAACTTGTACAGTTACCCTAATAAGTGAAACTTCAAGTCAAGTAACAATAGGAAGTCAGTCAAATAAGTTTAGACGGGACGCAATCTCAGCAATCCGCATAATTTTCATGTAACGATACATTGGCTAAATTAAGTATTAAAAGAATCAATCAAAGCAGTCATTTGTTCATAACAGTCATTGGTTCAATATCGCTACATGCGTCGTCTAGTTCGGTCAGTTCTTAGTGGTCTACAGTGTAGTGAATCACGAGAAGGTACGTTAAAATTTACTGTAGCTAACAATTCTGGTGAAATCGATCTCTCCTACAACTTCTTCTTCGTATAAAACACAACGTTTTTCGCTTAGCAAGCTATTACTGAGGGTATAAATGAGTTTTTTTCTCCATCAATTAAAGGTTGCCAAATCAGGCACGGAAGTACAATGCCTTGCAACACATGTGCGAAAAGCTTGCCATATCTAGCATCTAGAAGTAAAAGTTTTCATTTGCTGTTTTTTCTCGTTTCAATTCGAACGATTACTCTGTTCCTCCCTCCGCCCCTGCTGCACGTTCACACTGGCTCGCGTTGATCGTTGACACTTTGGAACTTGGGGCCAGATTTCTATCATCGTTCTAATGCTGCACTTTCTCCCGAGCCAAACTCGTCCACCCAAAATTTTGAGCTAACGTGCACGAAAACGACGACAACTGCGATACCATACCGTTGTGCTGCATCTCCAGCCGAAACTGGTGTGTTCGATAGTCGCTTGCCAGGTTCCACGGTGGGGTGGTGGTTATGCGCCACGGGCCGGATGATATCCTGCAGCGAAAACCCTGCGCCAAGGACAACACCAACCGGATGTACAACCACTAGCGGGTCAGCGTGACGGTACGACCACCGGAAACGCAAATGCTACACATCCGGTCCGGTCCAAAAAATTGTTCTTTTATTTGTTGGTGCTCGAGTTTTTCGGGGCCGTTCGGGTTGCTGCACGTTTCTCTTAGAGTGTCGTCCCTGTTTTGTATCCTGCTACATCTGCTTCTTTCATGGCTGTATTCTTCCACACCGGTACGGTGGTGTTGTTTCCCGCTGACGTTATTGCTTGTCTTTGCCGGGATTTTCACAGATTTTCAACTTCTCGCCCAGCGCAAACGTAGCGCGATTGAAACCGTGGGCGAGTTGCTTCATCGAGAGCCTGTGCTAGGACTTGGATTGGGAATCGGGATGGTGATATAAGTTTTTTTTCGCGTAAATTTGTAACGAATTCCAGTTTCAATTCCAAACTTGAACGGTTTTCATGCTCGGAAAGAGTTCCTGGAAAGGTAAAACAAAGGGTGAGGAAAAAGTATCAAATACAATCGAATATGATTGGATTGGACACGTCCGGATCGATCCGAGCTTATGGTTTTAGACATCTTAAAAGTTTATATTTTTAAATTTTTAAAAAAGTATTTTTTTAATAAGTATTATAAAATTATATATTTATTTAAGAAATATATTATAGTTATGTCAATGTTATATAATTATACTAGACATCAATGCACCTCCTTTGGCACTTCATCCTTGTGAGGTCTTTTGGTGTCTGCCAATCATGGTTTCTGTAACTTGAAATTCCCCGTTACAGTTCTGTGAATGGGGGAATTGCCCGGACGGGAATTTGGATCGCTTCTGTCTAGTGCGAAAGGAACCATTGTTATCTTCACCATCCCCGAACTTTCTTGAGGTTTATGATCTCATAATGTCTACTGAGGGGTTCAGGCTAGACATTTTTGCAATTTTTTAATAGTTTGATATATTTATTTATTATTTTTATTTATTTATCCATTATGACGGACACTTAGCCGTATTGTCGACACCGCCAGTGTCGATGTTAAATCATCATTATTTACAATGCTTACAAGGCATTTCCTCCTTGTATTTTGCCTTATCCCGGGCATACTCGGTTAATAGTTTGATATAATTGTTTTTAAATTAATGGGAGAAAGGCTTCTATGGTCTCTTTTTATGGGATTACTTTCAATATGATTACAATATCTACTGAAGTTGAGGATATATATTTTCATGTATATTTTTAAACTTATGTTAGACAGGCTCTTGATTTGGGATGCTCTAAATATGATCATCCGGGGCATTAAAAATGTATCCATGGGAAAAAATTAATCAAAAATTAATCTACGTGAAATTGTGACCAGCTTTTCGTCGATTTATTTGTTTTACCAGCAGCTTATGTCGCTTATTCAACAAATCCTGAACAAAAAAAATCAGGAACGAAGGAAAACACATACCCACGAATATGAAATTGCTACCGTTACGGAGGAAAAGAGCTTAGCACGTTTATCTTGCCGAGGTTTCTTTTGCAGCATTCTCGATTTCCTGCTTCGGAGGCTCGATCGTAACGCCCCGACCGTGTGTCGCTGCAACTGCTGCCTCGAACGAAATATATTTATCATTCCATAGCGTTTTTTTATGTATTTATGTGTGTGTGTGCGGCATTGAGCTAGTTCCCGATGCCTGCATTTTCCATGACGTAGCTACTATGCTATGGCGCTACTGCTGCAGTTAGTTGCTTGCCGGATTTCTGAGCGTATCCCTTTTTCCGTTTTTTTTCCCCGTACGCTGTATCCCGGGTGTCCGCAATCCCGGAGGGCACTGGAGACTTAATTTTCCGCACAAATATTAGTATTCGTGAGCGTGTTTGAACTTTCTCCAGGCGTGCTCACGGGCGTCCACTTTTGGCGCGTTTAGCTTTCTGTGGAAGGCTTAGAATTTGTGCTTTCCTTCCCTGCAACCGATGCGGGTGTATGGTGATGCGCATGGGTACGCGTGTGTGTTTGGTTGTGGATTGAAGAAAAGATTTGCCCGCGAGCAGGGATTTCTTGGCGTACATAATGGGGAATTGGAGATACGATGCAAGTCGCATCATAAGCGCATTATGGAAAATGCTCAATAGGATCTGTGTCGGTTATGATGTGGTGGCCCGTAAGTGAAGTGTAATTGCGGCTTTAGCGGGCATGCGAGGAGCAAAGTTTGTAGGTTAAGGAAGTGTAATTGACTTTTGTGTATTGATTTATTGTCATGTTTAGAACGTCATGCACACAATTGTTTCTATGTACACAAACTTAATTTTTTTCTTATGTTAATGCCTAATTCATCTCATATTTTTAAATTAATACTGAGTAGGTTTTCGTTTTCTCTTCTTTGACGTAACGACGTACTTGGTCATGTCTGCTAATTCTGGCTCGCTAGACTTATTGATATCATGTAGTTGGATAGTCAGTCCTCACTCCGTTATGGCTTTGTGCGATAAACACTTATTACTTATTTTGATTACTCTTTAAAGAGAGTTCAAACCGATTATTCACCTTTAATGGAGTAATATCCATTACAAGTTATTGAACATTTTCTTTTCGCAGTACTTCTTTATGTTCGCTAGTTTATTTTTATATGAAAAACAATTTGAATGAAACCTTTGAGGTTGAAAATGCGTAATTAAGGGTGGTAGAAAATTAGACACCGTATAGAATGTAAATTAGTTAATTTCTCAGGTGTACCCAAGTCTAATGTCCTAACTGCTTCTTGCCTAAAACATACAAGACATTCCTGCCGCTTCGCTGGCCACCAATGTAACGCCTAGCTTCACGTCATTTACTTTCCACACCCATTTAGTGATCCATTCCGGTCTTCAACATTTTCTCCCGTAAGGTAATCAGTAGAATCCGGCACGTTCGCCTATCCGTTTGCGTGGAGATCCGATTGCCGCAGTATGAACTCGCCCACACACACCTGAGCACCTTGTTGGCGCCGGAACTCGTCATCACCATGATGATCATAATCATCATTTACGGTCGACAAAACTCTGAAGGAAGGTGTTTTTCTTTTTCGTCCGTGGCTGGTGTTCGGTTTGGTTGCCTTGGTCCCTTTCTTGTACTCGAAGTGTGTAGGTCGACTTGACACATATACACCGGCGAAACATCCACCCTGCCCATCGGGGGATGATAGCGTTTTGTTGCAATAACGGGGACGGGTATGCCGGTGCCATGGTTCGAAAGCAGTTCGCGTGGTGGCAGAGAATGACCACGTACGCGCCATAAACGCAAATTTATGACCAAAATACATGTCATAATCTGTCCGGCTCTGCTGATAGTCGAAGGAAGGTGCTGCAGAAGTCTGTACGTTGTCTAAGGTGTTCCCCACGTGCGGTGGTTCGCGTAGAGCGAGGATAGGAAGTGATACATTTCTGATTGCGAGTCAAAAACCGAAGGTCAACCTGGTATTGACGATTTTTTTAAGGATTTTTTTACAATAGGGGTTGGCGTAATAAAAAAAAGAGCGAGGGGGGCTGGTTTGTGATTACTGAAACCTGTCGAAGGCGTTCATCTACCATTTTATGTGTTTTATGAGTGTATTTTATAAGTACTCTTTTCTTGAGCATGGCTTAATTATTTAAATTATTTGAAAGTATTTCAATTTATAGTGCTATAAATATATTTAAATATTATTAGACACAAAATGAAATTTAGTTAAATTACATTACTGTTGTATAACCAAGCAAATTTGTAGTTGTAAACTTTTTCTTTTGTACAAAATTAATGCAAATAATCTGTAATAAATCGGCTATATTTCTTCTTGTTTTATCAAACCTATGATGTTTTATCTTTAAAAATTATAAAAGTATTTAATGTAATCGAATGAAATAATTTGATCAAACATAATCCATTACATAAAAAAATTGTTTTACTGTAACGTCTCTTAAGCTGTTAAAGTTTATATCGATGTGACTGTAACAATCCAAACAAAAAAACACCGTGCCACAGACAAAACCAAACCGAGCAACGGCGAAAGGATTATGCGTAAGGACAATCGAGTTTTATTGTCGACTCCATCTCCAGATTAAACTCTCGGCACGATGGTCGACGGGTAGAAAGGCTTGTCGTTAGGATTCTTGGTAACGTAATTTTATGGCTGTGTCGGTGCTTGGCGAGGAAAATCTTAGCGCAAATCGTTAACGCTTTCCTTTTGTTATCCACTGCGTAACTTGATGCCACGTTGTTGGGGAAGAATGAGCCGCGAAATTGATTGAACGTTTAGGCTAAAATGATATTGCAGAAATAAGTTCCATTGTTAATTGATTTGTATCGCATGCAGTTGACATCCTATAATACGAAGTGTTTCGTGTGTTTGATAGTTTGATTTGTTTTTCTCGTTACAGGTGAGTGCGGGGAAAAATATATTACTGAAACAGGTGTACACATACACGATATCTTACGTATGTAAGTAGAATGAAATTTATGTTTACGTAATTTATTTTGGATAAGTTTTTTGAATCGGATGGAGACGCTTGGTTGCTCATCTGAAATATTTGATAAAATTCTAAAACAAACAGTAAATAAGCTTTGATACACAAAATGAGAGAAAAATCAGTTATCTGGTATTTAAATTTTTTTTTCCAAAACGGAATGAATTAGTTTTCAGAATGTTCCAAACTGTATCGTATACCTTTAAGAGCTTTACAGCAATGATTTTAGTTCTCTTTTTATGTAAAAAAATATCCACATTCTCTAAATGCTTTGTACCGAAACAATGGGTCTCGTGCTCAGTCTCAGAGGCTGGAATGACCAACAACTTGCAAAAATGTCAAGCAGCGCACCGAAACTTTTGCTATAAAGTTGTTTGATTAAAAAAGTTTACAGTTTTATTCCTCCGGAGTTTAGCATCTTAAAACTAGTCCGTAGGACGTTGGGAGCAGACCACTTGGGTGATGCATTCCGATTGGAATTTAAAGTGAATTGCTATTAACAAATATCTACATATCTGGATATAATTGTAGGATTTAAATGTAGGCTTCATTTTTATACAATCTAAATGCTGATGGGGTTGATTTTTTCCTGGAGCTTTTAATAAGCTTGTCATGATCACGAATTAAAACACTGGGGACGAGCTTTGAATAATCAAATAGATGTTATTTACGTTGGAAATATTAATGAACTGAATGAAATAAATGCACTGGGGACTAAATATCGACAAACGGGACCAGTTTTGATTATTCGGGACCACTGAAACTTTGTGCATTAAATCGATATCTGGAGAAGCAAGATATATTTGCAAAGTTTTCGCTTACTCGTTCTCAATGCTAAACTCTGTTTGGTATGGAATGTAATTTCGTACCATGAAATATTTGACCTTTTTGGAACGACTCTCGCACAATAAGTGGAGGAATGAATCTTTCGAGACGGTATGTTTGAACATTTGAGAAAAATCCCTCCAAAAAATGTGTTTTAACGCGTAACGATCCAAAGTTAGAAGGGGGAAACATTTCATAGGAACTCGTCCGTTTAAACAATTGACATTTAAGTGCGTTGGAAGCTGAAAACAATGCTGTGTTCATTTCAGCATTACGTTGAGTAATCTTCAATGTATGAGGAAAATAGTGTGAAATCGAGAATTCAAAATTGCCACACTTCCACATACGATTTTACGTCGGTAGACAAATGCCGCAAGTAAATAGCGAGCAAGGTTTACCGTATTGGATTTTAGGGTAATTGTTGCGAATGTGTTAGTGCTCTGTCACCTGCAGCCCTGTTGTGCACGCGGTAAGGATTTCGTGTTTTGGAGAGAAAGCTCTCCCATAGAATCGTTTATGGTTAGTCGTGTTATCCTATCAGTTATGACGCAAACCAGGGAACCGTAGGAATGAATGACAGATAGTAAACTCTGCCGCTCGGTATTGCGAACAGCTGAATTGTCAAACTTGCTCCTTAGGCACACATCAGTATGCTAGAGTGTGTGTGTTTCGAGAAGGAGCTTTCAGCAACTCCTGGTATCTGCGCAGACACTCTCACCGTTGTGGTAGCTCTCGTTTGCTCTTGTTTGCCCTGTTGGGCAGTGCTGCCACCTAGTGGCTGGTACTGTAACTCTCGTATCCTTTGAAACATCATCATAGATGAACACGCGTTGTCCCGGTCACACGTGTGCTAAAACCTGGCTTATTCTCTCCCTTTTGCTCAAAATTTTGGACACTAACACATTGCAATTTTATTCTTCGTCAGTCAAAACCAGCATGTCCGCAACGTGTATAAATGTGTGAGTGTGTTAGGTGGTATCGTGACGGGAAACTTTGAAAGCACCCCGTGCGTAGCGGCAGCAGCAGGAGTACCAGCAAAAGCCAGTCTCTCAGCGACACAGTCTCGGGACAGTTGTCAATATCGGGAAACAGGGAAAAACCTCCCAGTCAGCCAAACGCAATAACCCAGCCAACGTTGATATCCGGGCCCAAAAGTTCAGCTCCATCCATCGGTCGTTGTGCAGCTAAATTACGCCAGACAGCAGACGGTGTATCGTTTGCCAATCTGCTCGACACCAATGCTTGATGCTTTCCGAAAGCATTGAAACCCGTCTGCTCATAGTGATCCCGGCACTTCATTCCTGTTTGCTGTTCCCAGTGAAGATAACACGTTGAGGGATATTTTCTGCCTGGGGTGGTCTTATCAGTATCTTGCCCGTTCTCGAAGCGTGTCTGAGATTCATCCTTTTCGAGGCGAGTTAAAAGATATCAGAATCAGTGCTTTCTGCTGGTGGTGTTGTATCGCTGGAATTAGCTAGTGTAGATATTTTCGGTAGTGCTGCGTGTTCTTGTCGAAGTAAGTGTGCTCTTTAGCGAATCGTGGTGGTGTGGGTTTTGGTGTGTTCTCGCCATATAAAACCAACCAACAAAAATATCTGTTGTCAAAAGAGGAGTTTTTTTTTCAATATGAGAGGAGAAAAATAATCTAACAAAAATGAAATAATACGTTGAGGAAACTGTAAAGATATTGTCGACAGTATACAATTTTTCCTATATATGAGTAGTAAAAGTGCTCAGTATCAGAGAAGATGTCCGGAAAAAGAAATAAAAGTGCTTCCTCTTAGTGTTATTTAAACGGAATTTTCCTCTTACCAAAGGATAGACGTCTTTAACTGCAGCTTCCCTCCTATCCTCTTGCCATTCACACCCTCTGTACGCCGTGTCTCCGTAACGCTATTACGGATTTTCGGCAATACGACTCACCGTTCTACTTAATGGTGGACGACGGGGTGTGGTACGCTTGGTGAGCCTGATCTGTCGAGTGTTGTGCGTGACCTGTCAAACCGTGGAACCGTGTTGGTGTGTGTAAGAGTATTAGAGGCATAGAAAAGTAGAGAGCTGTAAGGAGAGAGTGCGAAAAGTGAGAGAAAATTGGGAAACTAAACAACCAACGGATCCCCCGAAAATCTCCGTGAAAATGAAGCATAAACCGCCCCCCCTCCCCCCCCCCTCTAGAAAGAGGATCCTTGAGTGATTAAGAGGGTCCTTTTCGGTTATCGTGTCTTCGGTTTAAAAGTGTCTTGAATTTGAACCGATTATGCTGTTGTGTGGGTTGTTTCGTTTTTGACAGCTCAGTAGTCGTGTAGTACGAGCTTGTAGTGCAAATGTTTCGGTTTAGTGATTTTTTTCGATCTGTATTTTTCTGGTTCTGAGTGTGCGGTATGCGAAATGTAGACGAATTTATTAATGTAAGCATTTTGCGGAATTTACTAATATGGTTTTCAGATCATTGAACTCGATTACTGAGTATTCCATCATTCCGGCAGTTACATCAAAATATTGAACGGTTTGGGAAAGTTAAGTTAAGGGGAGGGGTTTTATTCTGAAATTAAAACAAGTTTAACCCTTTTGGGTGTTCATTGACATCCGTGGGTGCTGGTGAAAAACAGTTTTCCTTCAAGGATGAATGTGGTTTGGTGGCAATTTCCCTTCCAAGAAATCGAAAATTAATATTTATTTTGGGAAAAGGGTTTAGCGGCGCTTCCCAAACCACAAAAAAAACGGTACAAAAAAGCGCTTTGGCTCGTCGATATGTTGGTACGAATAATTTCCCATGCGTAGGTGAACCGTACCATTTCTGGCAAGCTTCTCAGTAACACGGTTCCTGACGGTGTTAGTGTAAGAAAGTTCAAATGTTTGTGTTTTTTTTCGTTACTGCTCGGAGAATGGAATGTTTATGTGATAGACGGTGTTAATTCAACCGTTCCGAGAAGCACCGTGCAAATGAAATCCTTTGCTTCTGATGTTTACGCGAACGAAACCATCCGCCTAAGGAGGGGGACCTTTCGCAAGTCGCAGTGCGCCAAAAGCAAGTTTTCTTTCACGGCACGGAAGAAAGACGAACAAGCGTGTACTTTCTAACGAACAAAAATCAAATATTGATCGAGCAGTAAATAATCATCTAATAAGTTATGGTCTCCGGATGTGTGTATATGTGTATGTGTATGAGTTCTTTATTGGAACGGGCGTTGGTTCGTTAGTTTTGTTGTGAAGGATTGAAAAGGGCTCTAACATTTCCATCATCTAATTAACTGGTTAGCATCCATATTTTTGTTGTTGCTTCCATGCCTGGCAGCGAAACAACAAAGTAATAACCAAATTTAATTTAGCGAAGATTAGTAACAAACACACACACACATACGCTTTCACAACGCTGCAATTTTCTGCTTCGTGTGAAAACATCATTCTTCCAGTTTTATTGGATGTTTGCTTTGGGTTGTGTGGGGGGCAAAATTTGCGAAAATAAATCATTAATTTTCCGGATGAGTCAACCGAAACCGAGTGGACCCAATTTTCTTACCGGGCAACGCACTGCAGAGAAAAAAATGTGAAGAATGAAGGTCATGCTTTGACCTTATGGCGATGTCGTTAAGGGGGTGGATGGAAAGTTGGACCCTAACCGTGAACTATGCTGATTTTGTCCAGTTCCTTCAGTGCTTTCGTTCAACCGGAAAATGTCATTCCATCCACCATGCATGCAGCAGTACGGTGGTTACGACAGAAAGGGGTCAATCGTTACTGGCCTTGCAGACTTGTTCTTTTCGCTTCTAGCGCTGAACTTCAGGCTTTGAAGGGTTCTTAACCATGACATCACTCGGTGCAGTGGCAAAACCGTTCCGTTTGTACCATTTTGTCCTTCCTTCGGCACATGCCGGCTGACGTGGGTCTCATTGCGAACCCCATTCTTTAAAAGTGTCACTGTGACCGATTTCCAGTCGGGCTGCTACGTAACGGATGAATGGCTGAGAAGCACAAGGAACTGGAATAACAATTATTAAAGACGAGTTTCGTTCGAGTATTTTCCTCCCCTTTTCGTGGGGATTTGTTCATCAGGAATTCAGCTGTTGACAGTTTTCTGCCGGCAAGTAACGAAAGCCTTCAAAACGGGTCGGGAAAATGAATGATTTTTTTTGCGTTTAAACCCTCTCGCGTATTGAGTTACAAGTAGGGAAAAAGGAAAAGTTATCAGGGAGATGAAATTCTCATGTTTCTTTCGCTTTTGCGGTGCCTGGTGTGCTGTTTGCTTCATCTCCCGGTAGATGTTGTTGCCAGTTTACTATACTTTTAGGTGGCTTAGCCTCCTGGCCGTAACTCGGTTAGTAATTCTTCATTTCTTTGCTTTATTTTTTCGCGTTAGCGCGTACAAAAAAGCTTCTACATCTCCTTTCTATGGTTTGTGCTGTGCAAAAGTTGCTTTCGTTGTGGTGGAAGCTTTTTCCCCTTTGTATAGCGTGCACTCCCGCTACTTTCTTGCTTTCAATTTTATTTACTCTTTATCCATTTTACCTCCCCCTTCGGGTTGCTTTCTTATTTAAATCTTTTTACCGCTCATTCACAAAAATTTCATCTCAAACCACACTTACAACACCTGCGACCTGTTTTCCATTGCGTTTTGCCCAGTAGTAGTTTTTTTGTTGGGGTAAATATAAAACCGCTAAAATTTATAAAACACATCTATTCGGGTGTGTGTGTGTGTGTGTGTGTATAGCACTTGCTGCCCGGATAGCAAGCGACGCCAAAGGGTTATTAATTTTGAACTTTATTAAGCAATTTTTGCTGAAGATAAATGGTTTGGTGTTGAGGTTAGGGTGTTTTGGTTCTTTTTTCATTTGTATGGAGTTTTTGCTGTTTTTTTTTCAATTAGTTAGAGGAATGTTTAGATTTTAAAACGTGTCGTTTTCTGTGTGTGTGTGTTGCATGCTTCGTTTTGGAAAATCTAAATTTAATCGTCCGAATCATAATGGCTTGTTATATAAGTGTTGTGGCAAAGGATATGCTTTGTCATTGCGGTACCCATGATAAGGGTAATTAAAAACAAAACCTTTTACGGGCGAATCGCCATATGATTGTACGCTTAATCCTCTTTACAAAATTGCTAACCAATTTATATTGATCTGCTTTTGGGGGGTGTTTTTGTTTGCCTGCATTTAGATGCGAAACTGTGACCCTCAAAACCGCCCGATACTGAAATTTCACCACTATTTACGGTCTATTTGCGAAGATTCGGCCACCAAAGTACACCATTCTGATGAAGGTGATGATAATGGTGATGTGTGTATAGTTGGGTGGAAAATGCGTGAAATTGAACTGTGAATTAGACGATGAATGATTCATTCGGTGGGAATGTTAATATTGATGAGCGATTATTTGCACCGGTTCGTGTGCATGGCACGTCCATAGCCGCAAATGAGTGATGATTGTGTAATGTATAGCCGGCCGGAGTATGAACAAACTGCATTCATTGCAGATTTTACGTATGAATGAATGACGAATTATTAGGCATGCTACGGTTTGCATTTAATTAAAGCGTCCGATTTGATATGCAATCAATGTTCGAAGTGTTTCAAAACGAGTCGAACTCAAGCGTTATTGAAGCATGCATAACATAATTAGGCAATTTTAGGATGGCTCCTTTCGGAAGCTTTTTTTTTCGTGCTTAGTATTTCCACGAATATTTCAGGCTCACATGTTACTATTCTATCAAATATCAATACTTCAAACATAGAAGAGTTTTAATACAAATTAACTTGAAACAATTACAACAACAATATTTTCTCATAATAATAGTGAATTGATTCCTCCTTTGTACTTCCATTCACTAGAGCTCAAAATCAGGTTATTTCTAAGATACGCTTTTAAGAGTGTATTTGGAGTGAGCTTTGGACAGGATCCATGTTTCAGAGGCGTACGTGAGTTACTTTCTTACTTATCCGGCGCTACAATCACTTCGCGGCCTTGGCCTGCTGCAGAAGTCCTCCGATTGAGAATTAGACGCATCAACGCCTTCGCCTCAACTCAGTTTGGACTTACCACGCCTTCTCTGTCCATGTGAATAGCCTAAAAAGACTTCGCAGTATCGGTCGTCCCGTATCTTTCTCATGACGTGACCACCACACCGTAGCCAGGCGATTTTGATTTGTTGCACGATCCTGAATTCACTCCTACATTTTCCTTCCATACATTAGAGGTCAAAATCCTTGAGGTTATTTTCCTTTTAAACGAATCTAAGAGGGTATCGTAGACTTAGGACAGTACATATATCTGGAAGGCGTACATGTATATTGTTACCATATAAGATATATAGAATCCCAGCTTCGGCCATGGCGACTGACTGAGAAAAAGACTGTTGTCAAAATAATGAAGCATTTTTAAGATAAATAATTTTGCATTTACGAAAATAGAACATTTCCTTAGAGTAAACAATCGTGAAAGTTTACCACTGGCAATTGATTTCAAGAACTAGAAGACGCAAAGCAAAGAACAAAATTACCATTGTCGGGAACATACCTAGAAGATGCAGTCCATTCCCTAATGTATCGCTAACAGTTACATTACCCTGTCACATTAACGATTTAGGTAAGGGTTAAGGGATCATTTTTGTGTATGCCCTCTCATGCCTCGTTCATCTCCGTGCTTTGTAGCGTACGAAATTGATTCTCTATAGTTTCCGGAAGCTTTCAGAACCGATTTTACCGATGCATCCGTTCTATATCTGGATCACTCGAAGCGCTCCATTTTAGGCACGTTTCGATCCTATCCTTCCGTCACGTGCGGCGAGGCTTTTCGGTGCGAAAGGACCTTCCCTAGAGGGATATAAAATCCAAATGTGTATGGAGATTGTATCTTGTTTTTTTTGTGCCCTTTGGCACAGTGCTAGGCATGGGGGGAGAGTTTAGATTTTTTTTCTGGGAGTCTTCTATTCGTAACATTCGTTTGATTAGGGATCATTTATGGATTGTGTGTCCGCTTTTATTTGTTGCGGAAGAAAATTTTACATGGCTGCACCCTTTGAATTGTTGTATGTGGCATGTTAATCACCTGAATAAATGTTTTTTTTGTTACAAATTTTAGATATAAACAATTATAAAAAAAATGTGTGGAGACGCCTGGTTTTATTTTGTTATGGAGACGCCTGGTAGCTCACTCCATTATGCAATAGGAAGCATATTGTATTGGATACACTTTTTGCAGATAAATGTTGATAAAATGCTTAAAAATATTAATAACATTCCTGAAGTGTACAAAACCGCTTCTCAAGGGTAATACTTCAGTGCAATATTATATTATGAAATAAAACAGTGAAAAGTACACCTTTTTTCCCTAACACGTATACGGACGTCTGGTTTTATGTGTGCGAGCATGTCGGCAAACTGTTGTGGCGCTGTTTCCATAACTGGCTCGTGGCGTGTATTAGCACTTGGCCTCCAAGCCTCATTGAGCCGATTTTCCACAAAGCCAAAGGCACGGCTATAGGAAAGAGCATGGTATGCACAACTAGGTCAAGTGTGTTTTCCCATTCCCGGCCTGACGGTGGGCAGAGTAGTTTTGTACTGTGCGAAACACAGACAAACAGTGGGTGGTAGCATTCGGTTGGAAAGTGCTGACTGTTCGATGCCAAATCGATGACTGTTTGGCGATAACATTGGCACACACCATTGCACAGCACCGAAGGACGCGTGACGGTGGTGTAGGAACGGGAGCTATTCCACTAACGGCTTTGGACGCGCCCATTCTTGTGAAAATTCGAAATGATGGAAACTTTGAGCGAGCATCATTCCGATGCCAAACGGTGAGCGGAATTACATAAAGGAAAACTAGTGAAAATTCAACGGAAGATGTTACATCAAGCACTGTTATAATTGTGTTGGCTGACAATGTAGCGAAGGTCGGCTTGGGGTTGGTACGTTGTGAGCGTTTATAGGTAGATTTTTTTTGCTAAATATGGAACATAAAATGTTAAGAACATAAATTAATCGGATACGATATTCATGAAAGATGGTGTGAAATGTCTTGAATTAAGTTGAAGTTAAATGATATGTTTAATGTTTCTGATGAGTGTTCATAATAATTTTATTATTTTTCTATTCTTTTTGTAAGTTTAGTTTAAAATTGTTTTTCATCAACTTTCGTTCAGTGAGAATGAGAGAATCAATAAGATTGTTTATACAGTGCGTACCATAAGTATATGGTCACCTGCTTTTTATGTACTAAAAATCCTTGATTTTATAGATAAATGCAAACATTGTTCGTATGATTTGTGTGAAGTACAATTTCACGTCTTTTCGTGTTTAGCATATTTTTACATCCATAACTACGGTTTTGATTGCATAAAACATCTGTTCACACGCTGTTCCATAACCTTATGAACACGTTATGTTGTTTACATGTTATTTACGTTATTTTACTCTAAAATAGATTTTTTAACGATTTTTGAATATAAAGAATAAGAATTACAGAGTTCAAATCATTTTTTTCTTGTAAAATGTTTTGGAACACTTTTGGAATTTTAAAAATTTTGTAAAAGTATGTTTGTTATAAAACTACCAATCAAAATAAGTATGCATGTTGGTAATTAATGGTCTGAAATAAGAACAAAATGAAACTTATCATTATGTTTATTGCCATGCTTATATTGAGCACATTTTTCGTTTGGTGCATTTTACTGTGATTTATTTTTAGAGTTTATTGGGCACTGTAGTTATAGTTAACTTTATAACCTCTCTTAATGATAACGAACAGCGCGATTGCTTGAACGATCCGTAATGCAACTTTAGCTGGGAAAACATTGGAACAGAGAGAGGCAATTTTCTGCAATGGCGTCACGCAGTATTTTGCTTGAAGTTATGCTGCTAGTAATTTTTTTTGTGCTTTTAATTTAGCTCACGAAGGTCTGTCTGGACTATTCCGTGGACCATTCATTGGTGATTTGGGTTTGGGTCCTTTGAGGGTTTGTTTTTTTTTTGGGGCGTCTACTGTTACATTGTAATTTAGATCGAACGCAATGCAGTGAAAAAAATGTGGTTACAATAAACCGTCAGTTTAAATTTGTATGAACTGATTTACGAAGGGAAAGCATCGTCTTTGGTATCCGAATTCGTTGGAAAAGGAAAAAATGACTATAAAGCAATGTTTTTTATTGTTTCCTTCTCGTTTCAACATTATCAAGAAGCTAAATTTGAAGAAACGACTTTTTTCCTTTTAGCTTAAAATTAGTTTGTACACCATCATTGAAATTTTTAATGTTCATGCATTTCTATACTTATGGCGGAAAAAAGGAAAAATAATGATGCTATAAGTTTATATCATATTAATCACTCCCTTTAAGAAATTGTGCACTAACGAATTAATATTTTAATAAGGAACAGAATATTGGTGTTATGCAAGTTACGATGGAAAAATTAAATTGAAGCAAATCTTTCTATCATTCGATAAATGAGGTTTCCTGAAAACTTCAACAAATACTTAACATTTTTTACCTTCACATCATCCATTACCGTGTTTTCACGGTTTCGCTTGTACACCAAGTCGACCTGACCTTAAAGTGGCACCTAAATAGCCACACACATTACCACATGGTTCTGTGCAGCACATAATTAACGTTGGCGAAAAAATAACATCTGGCGGGTGAGATGAACACCGTATGCCGGGGGTAGATAAAAACTTTTAGAAAATTCATGAGCATTTGTAAGCGAAGTTGGGTTAAAAATGGAACCGGGCACTGGCAGGAGAGTGAAAATTTCGCAAAGTCATACGACGCCACGCTACCAGTCAAGTCGTCGGTCCATTAGTGTTTTGCACAGTGGGTGCAGTTTTGTCAGTGCAAGTAAAAAAGGCAAATGGTAGTAATTAATTCTGAAACATAACCTCAACTCGCGGGAATCGACCGCGGTCCTTCTTCTCCCATTCCAGTCTGAAGCTGGAACACGGGCTCCAGCTAGCTGATTAAACTTTGTGGTTCGCTTTCACCATTTTACCTCATCGACAAAAAAAAACTGTTGAACTGTTTGGCAACCGGGAGAACGTTTCGGTTTTCACAATTAGGTAGACGGTGTTTTTGCGTATGTTTTTAATTTAGCTTAGGTATATGATTTTGGGTATTTTGAAAAAACATGTTTACTTTAGTTTGAAATGGGAAAACACTTAATTTCAAAGATACCTCATTTCTAAATGTAATCAGTTTTCATTCCTCATGAAAGTATATTCAGTCCAATGTATTTTAGACTTTCATATCAGTTACCTTGAACTCCTTATCAGTTCTATCTGATTATCGAGAATAAGTTTCCCTTCGGCACTGTACAAAAAATACATTTTTGCAACGGTAGCTTCACTTAAAGGTCAGTTTGGGGGGTTTTCGCAAATTCCTCCTCCAGCACGAAATCTGCTCGAGTTTTAACACCTGCTCACAGAAACCATTATTATCGCCCTCAGTGTCAGCGCGGTACTTTGCGCTATGCCGCTAATCACTAATGGTATTGAATAAGTGACGGGGCTGGTAGCATAACGTACAGCAAAGGGAAGGTAGGAGTGCATCGAACGAGGAAGCTTGTTAGTGTGCTTTCCATCAATCTATCGAATCAAGCTTGTGCAAAATGGTACGCTACTGATCACACTCGACTACTGAAGCTGTTTGTGTGCGGATTGGGTGCGGGTGGTTCGAATTAGTGCCAAGAAGAGGAGAGGGAATGGATGAGGCGACAGGAGATTGCCTTTTTGTGGGGAAAGTACGGGTAAAGCTCATTCCGCCACTAATTAGTATCCCACCGGTCGCCTGCTGGATGATAAAGATGATGTTGATCAGGTTGACGACGATTGTCATCGGACGTCTGGTGTGGCGGCGCGGGGTCGGAAAATTCGTCCGAACAGATAAACTGGGCGTGGGGGAGGGGGGGGGGGCGAAATGGTTAGAATTTCTCGTGGGGATGTAATTAATTACGTGTACCAGCTATAACAACGGCCATTGTGGTTCAGGTGGAATACTTGCGGTGTAGAATTATCCGTACGTTGGTGGTGCTGCGAGGTGATCCGGGAAATGGGAAACCGGTGCGGTGATGAATCGATTTTCCACCTCCGGGGATATCTTAGGGGATATCCGGTTCGGGGTGAATTAGTAGGATGTTTTTTTTCCTCTTGCTGATAGCCCTGCTTAATCGAAACGAATGGCATTCATCTAGAATCTAGCTGGGAATACAATTTAATTATTGGTTAATTAAAACTAATTAAAATTAAATCAATCGATAGAAAGTACGTTTCTTCAGCTTTTTGTATGTTTCCTAATCTGATTCAAACAATGTCTTTAATTTCATCTGTTATAATTGATCTTAACTTATCTTCCCTAATTCCCTATTTGTCAATCTGGCAAATTTTCCGTTCAGTTGTGTGCTACTTACATTATTTTGACTTTGTTTAATATACAGAATGTATATGTACCTAAGAATAAATTTCTAAATGTTGTCTGCCATAACGAAATAGCAAGTTAAAAATGTTAGGTATTATTTCTAGCAAATCCTGAAGTAACCCGACTACATACTAGATCACGTTTTGAACAAAGAAATGTATCGCAACCTACAGTACTGGACAAAATAAATCATTCTGTGTCCATGGTTCTTTAAGTGCGTCACCGAATTTTCACAATACTCTGGGTTCATGTTTCTATCCAAACATTGGTCACTCCACAAAACTGTTATCCAGAAGTCTATCAACATCCCAGCGTACTTTTTGAAGAATTCCAATCTGTTCCGTTTGCGTTGCTTGCTAATAAATGGGCGCTTCGATGCCAAACTGCTATTCAAACCATTCTTGTTGAGTCGCCGGGGAATGGTACGACGAGCGAAATTCAAAATCATCGATTCCATAAGTTCCGTTGAACTTCGGATTTTGCATTGCCATTTGAATAATTCGCACGTGATCACGAGGGCTCACGAACGAGGTCGTCCATGTCCAGATAAATTGCGCACAATTCCATGTGTTTCATATGTTTTCTAAATGTTCTGAACAATTCCCATCGAAATTAAGTACTGTCCAGTAGTTCAGTACATGACGTAAAAACATAACAATACTGTGACCCGCAAGTTTTCCACTACGAGAACTGTTCGCGTATGATTTATTTTGTCCAGTACTAAATATGTTAATAACAAATATTTTTCCAGAATAAAATAAAAACCCTGATGTTCGTTGGGCGAACCTTGCAAGAATTTTTTTTGCTCTGGAAATGCTTTTTGGTATGCAAAAAAAAATAATAAAAATGTGATTTTCACCCCCATGTTCATACGAACCGCTTGAAGTGTAAGTGTACGTGAAAGCTTCCCTCAATTACTAATTTGCGCAAATGAACTCCTTGTTCCTCCATTCCAAGGCTTAAAGCACAGGAAAGGGGAACAAAGCCACGTGCAGTTTGAATGTACGGCTTTGCATCTTAAGCGAATGGGGGTTGCAAGTTGTTCGCGTCCTTGCTACAGCTTCGTAGCCCCCACCAAAAAAACGCAGCCAACGGAGCGTACAACCAAAACAGGATACTTCAGGCGTTTCATATTTTATGCTCACTCTTATGATGGTGCTTGAGTGGCAGTGGAACGGCTCTTGATGTGTTCCATTATGCTTCCTATACATGTAGCGAGATAACGAATGAACGTTTCTGTACATGTGTTTGTGTGTTTTCAATGAAGGATTTAACTTGGGAAGGATTTTTGCAGTAGTAGAATATGTGAGAATTATAAATGTTTTATGAAAATGAACTCATTTACTTAACCTTCGTTTCTTCGTTTTCATTGGTGGGTTTAATAATACATTTTTAGCATCAGTTTTAACTTTATATTTTTCATAATGTTCATGTTTTGCTCACAAGAGTAAAATTTCAACAATAAAAAGATCAATGGCGTTGGATTTTCGATGTAAAATAATACAAAAAGGTTATTGGGAACATACTACACTGTTTAACATCACATCGAACACACGAACGAAAGCTCTCCTGTGCACACATGTTCGACAAAAGCTCATCCAACCGTATTTCGGTTGAATGACAAGGCCATTGTGAGGCCCATTATAGGGTGCAAACGGCACTGCAGGATGCCGCCATAATGCCATATCGCAAAAACAGACCGAACAGAAGCCGTTACGGCAACAGAGGAAAGCTTACGAAGAACACGGCCTGGGTGCGTTCTATTTCCGCAAGCACCCAGGTTCACGCTGAAGTATAAATAAACAACCTTTTGTTTTGCGATTGATTTTTCTTGCCCATCCACGTTTGCACCATGAACAGTTGTGCGCACATACACACTTTAGAACACTTTCTGGAACATTTTTCTGGTGGCGGTATTTCCTTCTTGCGCAATTTTTGTGAACACATGGGTGAATTGTGCACTACACCCATAGAGCCAGTTAGTGTTTTGGAGAGGACACAACAACAACAAAAAAACTGCACACAAAGAAAGAAACCTTTGCATGAAATTGCACGTGCACGTGTTGCAGACGTTTGAAAAGTGGTGCAGCTTTATTTTCCTGCAAAACGGACGGTCTGCGGGCTGCTAATGTATTTCGTGGTTTGAAGGATGGATAGAGATGTAAATTATGTTACGCTTCCTTCTCGCCTGCAACGCCGTTAACGGACGGGCAAGGACGAACGTTTGCTTCGTACGCTGTGTTGTGTTGCGCTTCGGGCAAAGTTTGGGTAGCGCGAGTGGCAAAGTGACGACCAGAGCATCGTACATCGTTCGGATTGTTGGAATCGCTGGAATCGTTGAAATTCGTCGTGTCTTGTCGAGCGCGGGAGCTTACCGGGGCAAGGACAAATAGCCGAGTGACTTTGAAGTTGGAGTGGTACTGCATGCATGCAATTGAATTCCAGACGCTGCTCGGCAGACATTGAATCAACATCAGCCGGGGGTCGGGTACGGGTGGAGGCTAGAATAGTGAGGCACGGTAAAGTGGAAATTTGTTAAGTCTTAAAAGTATCACTGGGGTGGTAGACGCCAGTGAAAAGAATGTTGTGCAAATTATTAACTAGTTGCAATACGACTGAGAACCGTCTATTGCTGTGCGTCGGTTATCGTTGCCTTTTTAAGAATGTTGAGGCTTTTGGACAGAAATATTAATGATTCACGTTGTTTTGACTGCATATTCTGCATATGTTTGAAAAAGCACATTCAGCAAAATTTTTTGTGAATCTTTTGTATTTTTTTGTGTGATTTTCAACAACAAAAATTCCTCCCATAATCATGAAGAAATCATTAAAATATTAGAGCTGTGATTGATGTACCTAATGAGCAAAACATGAATGATAAGATCTTCGACAGAGGGCAGATTTGCAGGTTTTTTTCAATTTTCTTTTCTTCATTCACCGCTAGACATCCATTGAGTTCGCTAGACATCTTCTGTCGGTGGGTGGTCCTGAAGCTGTAACCTACGTGTGTGGTGCGTTATGCGCAACTTCTCAATAGAAGTATAATATCCATGTGGTTAAGGTCATTAACCTTCAGCATATAGCAACGATTCGGTTCTGGGATTCAGCACCTCTTTCGCATCCGCTGTATCACAAACGCTGCTGAAAGAGCTGCAAACACACGAAACATTAGCGACAGTGGCGAAAAATGGAAGCCAAAGAACACGAGCAAAAGCGTAAGAAAACGCATTCACGATGAATTGTGCGAGCGTGTGTAATGTCGTCTGGGCCCGGTGGGGTTCCATTTTCCACCCGTCTGCTCCACTGTCTGTGGTGCTATGTTGCTCCAGGACCTATTTTAGCCTTGAGCTTGAGATGGGATGTGATGTGTACGATGCAAAAAAAAGAAGAATGTATAAAGCTGACGAGAGGAATGGGAAAACAGAGGAACAAATGGGGGGGGAGACTGCATGGGGTTGGTATATTCCCCCCATCTGATGATGTGTGGCTAAAGCCACTATTTCCAGTACGTTCCGTTGCATAGCTGAGTAGTCGTAGCGGGTTTTCATCTCTGACAAGGATTCGCTTTTGATGATGCGTTGAATATAAAGGATAGCTGGTGTGTGCTGGGTGAGGTAGTACATGGGTGTTCCCGCTGCATACGAGATGCACATCATTATTGCAATATTTATTATTCACGTCGGCGTCTCCGCTGTTGTACTGCTGGTGCGGTGCGTCCCCCCCGTTAACTTACCGCGCTTTGCACCATTTGTTTCGATGCACAATGTATTCTTATTTGCTATTTCTATGAAGCACCTCGCACAGAGCGGCAACAGACGGTGCAACTTTATAGTAGCGATGTTATTAAATTTACTCAGCCCACCAGTTGCAACGCTTATTACTGTTCATGCATACAGATGGGAATGTGGAGAAGCTATTTCAAGCAGGCGCTGTGAGGTGTGGCTGGCGTGCTTTCATGACTTTGTGTATGTGTTCCTTTTAGATTTGCGTAACATTTAAAGACTGAGCAATTTTTAAAGACTGAAATCTTTCAACTATGTTCCATCTCGTGTTACGTTCAGTTCTAATGGTCAGGGACATTTCCCAGGTGAACTTAATAACCCTATGTCTCTAATGTATAACTCGTCCTACCAGGTTAGACTAATTTTCCAGTGCGTGTTTGTGATTTAGTAAAAAAAGAATTACAAGCGCTTTAAGATCGAAGGTGGTTTAAAGTGTACCGTGAATTAACCAGTGTGCGGTGGAAAAGCGAATAGCGCGAGCGTTAATTAAATTGTTGCACTGTGAGTGTGGCAAGTGTTTGCGTGTGTTTGTGTGTTACGGTTTCCTGATACAGGTGCTTACATTCCGCCCGGTGACAAGCTTTGCATAATGGCCTGGGGATACTGGAGCGCAACGGCGGTCGATCGTGGTCGATCACCGCGGCGTAATACACAGCTCCCGCAGGTCCAGTATCACGCCCAGGGCTACCAGCAGCCAGTACAGCAGCAGCAATACAGCCTGGCGTCGAGCCAAGCGCAGCAACCGTCGATGCACTGCAGTGCCCTTTCGCTCAATACCTGTCCGCAGGCGGTAGAGCTGCCGACGCTCCAGCAGCAGCAGCTCATCTGCAGTAACGGTTCACAGCCGCAGCTGCACCAGCAGCAACAGCAACAGCAGCAAATCTGTTCGAGCCCGTGCCACAGTCCCTGTCACAGTCCGCAGTTTATCGAGCAGTTGCCACCGGAACTGCCCTGCACACCCTGTACCTTCTCGCGTAGACAGTCACTTGATAGTCCACAGGTAGATCGATGCCAATCGCTAGCACTTCTGGGGCGTGCCGAGGTTTGTTACGTTCGCGCTACGCGCTACGGGACTGGGTTTGACCAGTAGCAATGCTTTTGCGCACTAATGAATATAGCTACAGCACGATGAGCACAGAACCTGGTAGAATAGTAGCAACCATTGAACTTGGTGGCAAGATCATCGGGCATCGGTAGCGGATCGTATCTGTTTCGCAGTAATTTTGCATGTCGCAGTAGCTGCTGCTCAAGGTTACAGGAATTGCAGACTCGTTGTATATCCATCATTTCAGCTATGGAACAGTTTTCTTCAATCATTATCGAATTACCACGAATAGAGCATCAACGATGTTTTATTTCTAAGACAAAGTTATTGACTGAAAGTGACTTACAGAATACATGTTATGCCAATTGTAATCAATTAATGATTTCAATAGTCGATGATGTATCATCTGCGGCAGATGATATCACAAAAGAATCAGATAAAATTTGATTTTCAAAATAGGGCAACACTTTAAAAATCTTAAGCATGTGCTGTAGACTAAAGAAAGCTGGTAGAATTTTAATACTTTTGTCTTATCAATTGCGTCACTTGTCTTAAATGTCCATTGTTTTGTCATGTAATATGAACATCATGTTTCCAAGTTTGGTTCGATTTGTGACCTTTTTTTAAAAATAGACTCTTGGAAATGGCGAATCCTTGTGGATCCCAGGATGGAATGCTGAACAATAATAGCGTATCGATTTCTTCAGTTTATGAATTACGACTATGATTTTTCTTTCTGTAGCGACACACTTCAATTCTTCAAGCTAGCACAATCAGTACAATCAAACATTGTAAAACGTATTCGGCACATTACCAGTATCGTTGAAGGTTCTGTTTTTGATCGCATGACGTCAAAAATCTTAGATTATGCAATCTGTGATTACAAACATGTTTATCTTCCCGGCTGTAGTGTACTTGAAGGCATTCAGCTGGCCCATAAAAAGAAAGGCACGACCAAAAACCCACACTTGTGTTTCGATCGTTCATCAATGTCTGACGGTTGGACGGAAAAGCAATACATCACTCGAGCATCAGCGAAACCGGCACTTAAATCGAACCATCAGTTTCGTGCGAAACCGATGCAATCACGCACTGCTCCCGTGGCAGCCTGTGACCACAGACTTCCACTCTTTCGTATCTTCCGTGGCGAATTCGCCGCAAGCCAATACGGGAGAGATATGTAGAAACGATGGAGTGGATTCTTAAAAAAAGCCCGATGATCTCTGCCCGCTCCTGCATTCATTTATCCTTGGACTATAGCAATGGCTCCCTTCAGTGGGCTTCCTTTTTTCTTTTTTGGGTTTTCCTCCACCTCTTTTAATGTTCTCTATTTGTTTGATCCAACTCGCTTTACCCGAACCCCACTTTTTTATTTGAAGAATTCATTTCACGTGAATCCATTGATACGCCTTTGAGTTCGTTTTGTTCTGTTGGGATTATATCATTCCCTTTGTCCGATCATGCGACCCGGGATGATGTTGCTGCTGTTGCTGTTGCTACAAATTCGTTAACGTTGTGTTTGTGTGTGTGTATGTGTTTTTTGGTGTTTCCATCGCTGTGCGCACCATCTTCAGGCGAATCAGCTTTCGGATATCATCTGCCGAGCGACGCAGCCTTCGATCCAGTCTGCGGGTAATACGTTGACGCGTGGCACATCCTTGCGTGACACTGGCGACTATGCGGTACCTCATCCACACCCGCACACGCACCACTACATGTCCACGTCGGCGACGCCACCCTCGCTGAGTCGCGTTGGATCCTGTCCGGGCTCGACGGGCGGGTCTGGTTCGGGGCACGGGTCCGGATCGGGTTCCAGCCCAGGCGGTGGTCCAGGGAGTGGCGGAGGAGGTAGTGGTAGTGTTGGTGGTGGTGGCGTGGGCAGTGGGGTGGGAATTTGCGGAGGTAGTATACTGGGTGGTAGCCAGGGTCGGTTGGAGTACATCGAATGTTCGCACTACGATCGGATGCCATTGCCGATTCCGGTACAGATTCCAATCGTTCCACCACCGCAGTTACATTCGGAGGACGAAATCGAACCGGCTTATGCTACAGGTAAGAACGGCGAAAGATTTTTCAAAAGCGATGATAAATTTACGATTTGTTTTCCTTTGCGTCAATTGGTATGATTATCTGGGCTAATGCGAATTACCGAAGAATCAATTTTCTATGATAATTGGACTAGGGATTGGAGATGGAAATAACAACTCATCAAGGTGATTTGACTCTTCAAGTGACTCTTTTGGGAATACTTCGCGCGGAGGGAATACTTGATGAAGTAAGGTACGATTTTTGAGGACAGTTGAATTGTTTGAATTTATGTCTGGTTTGGTGAATATGATGTTATGAAGGACTTTCTTTAACATCATGCAAGAGATGCGTTATGCCGCAATAGAAGATGCGTTGAAGAACTCTTTAGTAAGTCTAAGCTAGATTTGATTGAAGTAATGAGTGAAATGACTCATGAATTAAATTACACATTCATGTAAGAGTGGTTAAATAATCCTCTTAAATAATCGTCATGAGTTGAATCACTAGATTGGGTCTACAACTTCGTATGCAATATCCTATCATTAGGAACAAGAGACTGTGAGGAGTATTACAAAAATTCCTTGTAATGTTTGGAGGAGTTCCTTATAATGTAATACTGTTTTAAATTTTTATAGTTATTTTTAAATTCATACATTTAGCAGGGAGTTACACTCTTTAGGGAATCATTTCTCTTCCTCTTTCATGGCACTACAACTTCAAGAGACCTTGGACTGCCATTTCTGGTTTCCGTGACTTCAATTTACCCGCAAACGGATAATCAGTACCGCGGATGAATCGGATAATCAATATTCCGGATGAGAATTGAATCCTTGTCTTGCCGTGTAAAGATCCATTTCGCTATTTTGTTCGGCCACTAATCCGCTCCAATTTTTGAAAAGAGAATCCTATTTTTCATTCAAACTAGTCATACTTAATATCCTGACATTCTTTACAAAAGCTGAACCCTTTAAGCAGTTGTCATCTTATACTGACGGATAATCGCCCGGTGGTGATTTGGCACCCGGATAATCGACATTCTATTGCTAATAACTTTTTATCCGTTATCCACTTCACTTGATGGCCCTCTAACTGCCTCAAACATGGAGCGGCCCGGTGGCGTAGTGGTATCGGCGCTGCTCTCGCACACGACAGACCGGGACCAAAATCCCATCCGGATCGCTCCCCTGTAGCTGACTGCTACGTGGTAATATAAGTCTAATACGGCCTGGCCGTCATACAATACGTAAAAAATAAAACATAATCTGCCTTAAACAAACAACAAGGTAAATCACATTAGAAAAAGTGCAATTTGTATTTGTATTATTTGTACATATTAATGCTCTATTGCCGGACATAATTATAAATTCGTCTTGAATGAAACATGTCTACACGATTTGATTGGCAGCAAAAGGGCTATAATAAATTCTACTGTTACAGAAACACCAAAACACATGCATGTATGAGCCAATGCAATTAGTCGGTAATGTTTCGTAACATGAAGGGTTGCATCACTAATCACTGGAAGAACAAACGAAATTTATAGCCGGTTCGAATACGGCGTTTCGGTTGATTCGGGAAGGATCGATTGTTTTCGAATCGGTTGGACCCAACCAACGCAATGTTTCCTGTGCTCCAATACACTTTGAAGGCGGGCTGTAATGGTGAGGAAATAAAACACGTACCCGCCGTTATCGGAAGCGTGAAAATACGCGGATGCCCGGAAATTTTGTCAATGTTCTATTGTGTGAATCGTGACATCAAGGGATATACTGCGAGTTGAATGCTGGTACGAGGATGCGTTGCACGGAACTACACAGCTACACTGCGACTGGGGCATGCTAATGTTAGCTGTGTGGCGCTGTTGGAATGTCAAACGAACGTTTGCGCTCCGGTGGAGCGTAATCCTCGTAGTGCTCGTCTGTCCAGCATTATGGCAACGTTTCGCTATTTCGTTATGTAAGGGTCGTTTGGTTGCAAACGTGCAGAAAAATAGTACCGTACCGTTCGAAAGAGTCGTTGCTTGCTCGTCGGCGATGTTCATTTGAAAACATTTTTTTTTGATAAATGAATACATTTCTGGATGGATTGTTTTCATATAAAGCAGCTAATTGGAGCGATGTTTGCAACAGTTTTATAATCGCATTAAATTCTAAGTGACTACATAAGTTAAATCATTTTGTTTCGATCCGTGACAAAGGGATTAATACTTGAAACGTTATGAAACAACGTTCCATGCTGATCTGATGCTAATCTGTGTTTTTATTTTCGCTGATAGCAGGTGTGGTGTGTTGGAATATGTTGAAATAATCGTAGCTCTCGCAATAACCAATACAAGTTCTGTCCTTTGTTCATTTCGTACGACGCGAGCGATTAAGAGGAGGTGGCAAAAAGATGTTAATACGGTAGAAGAGTGGTAAAAAAAAAGTTCGTGTAGAAGGAAATGTTATCGTATACATGTGGCACCAAGTACTTGGCGAGTGTCGAACTGTTGGCTCATGTACAGCATGTAGCAAGCGCAAAGGCAATTTATATGTACAAGGTACAACGAACACGGCTGAACACATGCTTTCCTTTCTGTACACTATGTGACACAAATTCCAGGGACAGCAATTGTTTCTTGTTATACCTGTGCATAAGTTTTATTTCGTAGAATAGAGAGTCCTCATTATTCGCTCATTTCGTAAGTGTTCATTTTGGAAGAATTGGTCAACGAAAGATTTGATTCCATTTTGATTCCAATGTATATTTTTTCGTTCACATTTTTAATCGACAACATATCTCATGATTCTGATGAGAATTCTTTTTTATGTCGTATTAGTTATCTGATGAACTACAACAATTCCAAATGTTCTTTAGACACTGCTAAAGCATAAAAATTTATCCTTATCATTTCTTTGTACATTTTGGTGGCCATTTCATACCCTCCCAAAAAAGCCGCTGCGAACTGGCGGAGGAAGGTTTTCACACAATTTTTTATTATTTTGTGTAACTAGAAGTTCCGGTATACTTCGGCCGGTTTTCAGTGAATAAAACAATAATAATAATTCAATGCTCCAGATAGCCATATTGGGTTTTTAGTATAGAACCACTAGGCACTAACTAACAGTCACTTTACAGAACCGGTTTTCAAGCGGCATGGACCAAGGTTCAAATCCTATTCAGACCGTTCTCCCTGTAGCGGGACTGACTTTCCAACTACGCGGTATCAATAAGTGTAATAAGTTACAATATTACCATTATGACCGAATAGGCCGTTGTGCCAATCAAGAAAAAGAAGCGTAAGTTGAACCACAACTGTAAAGTGTACACACGTCCTGTGGAGGGAAGAAGGGGGCATCTACTCTAGCTTTTTATCTTTAACTTTTGTTAATAGATTTTAATGTTTGCCCAATTATCTTAAAGAATTAAGTCACAAAACATAAGGTTGATGCCTTTGTTATTTATACATTATGACTAACTCACGAATCGAACAAGAGATGAGATTAAGTTTGAAGAGTTGAATCAGAGTAGAAGAGTCGCTCTAAGAACACTCACTTTTTTACTCACTCTTTTGAGATTAAGCAAACGTAACACGAGCAGTAGCCCCAGTCCTTTGCGTTTAAATTCCATCATGTAAGGGTATATAAGTGATTTCAAACAGAAAAAAGTGAAAAATTAACCGGCACTTACTCACTCACTCACTCACTCACTCACTCACTCACTCACTCACTCACTCACTCACTCACTCACTCACTCACTCACTCACTCACTCACTCACTCACT
>KB663611.1:3390404-3434915 GCA_000349025.1 Anopheles minimus | reverse complement strand
ACTCACTCACTCACTCACTCACTCACTCACTCACTCACTCACTCACTCACTCACTCACTCACTCACTCACTCACTCACTCACTCACTCACTCACTCATTCACTCACTCAGTAATTAACTCTTATTCACTGCACACATTTTCTCATTTCCAATCGCACACAGCAACCTGTGGCAAACTTTTCTTTGATTAGTAAATTCAAATCAATTACAACTCCCACCTCTATTATTTTAATTATTCAAGATATGTGTTACAAGTTTTTGAAACTGAGACATTTTGTCTAGGGAAGCCGATCCCATCAAACAAGCTTCCGCCCAGTTAAAATTATTGTTTCACTCGTGGAATATGTTCCTCCCTTGGCTCGAAACTTGGCTCGAATAAATATTTCATCATGACGCCGTGCTTCCATCCGTTTCCGCATTACGGGGCAATTGTCGCATCGTTAGGTTCCACCGGGGCCTTTCATTCCATTCCGATTTCTTGTTGATGGATTGAAATATTGGCAATTTTGATGGTTCCCTCAATCGGAGGTTTTCTTCTCGGGCATGTGTCTTCTTTTCCCGTTCATTTCGTGTGCCCGCCTGATAAGCACACATGGCACGCGGGTGCTTTCGGTTCAATCTCAACAAACAGCTCAATTCCGGCTTGGGGAAATATTCAAATTTTATTGATGGTATTTGTTTCCTTTGACTTGGATGAATTTGTGTTTTCTTTCCTTTTCTTATTTCTGCGTATCACTTAGCGTTCGCGAAGTGAAAATGGTTCCGTTTGGTGAATCGGCGTCGGAAGGGAACGCCGCTTGCTGGCTGAAACGCACAAGACATTTTTATTCGTTACAGTCAATTTCATTGGCAGGATGGAGAGAGAGAGAGAGAGAGTTTTCAGTAGGGCTGACAGCGATGGACGCGATTGCCCTGTCCTTGCCGCCTGTATTGATGATTCTCATTCTCGCTTTTCAGCCACTTGTCGTTGCTGAGGTTTTGGAACTTATTTTTGCACTTATTCATGCTCCAGCTTAAATGCACGTATCCTTTACGCTGTCGTTCTTTTTTGCCATTTTCCCTCCCCTGCCGACAACATCACCTGTGTTTGTGTAGTTGTACTGCTTTCAGCTGCCTGCCCATCGTCCTTGCGCATAAACATGAGAAATTTGATCCAAATTGGGAGCCCACGTTATACACAAACACCGTTGACAAGCGCGTGTAGGCGCGTTTGTTTCGGTCGGTTTGGTCTCGTTTGTAGGTACATGGCCTTTCGGTTGGTATTAAAAAAAAAGACTAAGGGTGGGTCGTTTGTTGTACTCTGGGGCCATTTCTTTGGAGCCTTGGGCGAAGGTACCAAAAAAAAAGAACGAGAGAAGAAGATAAATCATTCGGCCCCCATTCACGTGGGCCAAAGTTTTCCGCTTTGAAATATGAGAATGGGCTTCTCGCCCGGAAGGTGATATGGTCAACCGTAGGCACCAGATAGAGTGGCGATTCAGTCGGGTAGGTTGAGTGTGTTGACTGTGGAAAGTAGAAATGTGCGTAATGCTCGTTTTTTTCGCAAAAGGCAACAGCTTAGTTTCAAGGGTAGGAAGAAAAAAAACTTTCACTTTTGACGCTAATTCATGGTTTGAGCGGCTAGAGCAAGAGATTCAGCGAGGGCAGGAGGTTGATGTATTTTCTAAGTCGTTAAAGTTTTGCTAGCAAATAACAAAAGGATCAAACCATTACGCTAGCAACGATTCTGTTTTGTTTTCATCTGAGCAAGTGGTTATGATCGTCAACGAGCCATTTCCATGTTACTGATGGTAAGGAGGGAATAATAATCGAAGAAGGGAAAATCTCTAAAAAAAAAATACAAAACAAACAAACCGTCACTGTGTAATCGTCCCGAAGACGAAAAAAGTTTACAAAAGTAAGAGAAAAGTTTCTAAATTCGTCACGGTAGAATCATTTGTTGACGCATGTCAGACAAGTAATACGCTTTCGCTTCCCGGTCGCTTATGCTGCGACGGTGATTTTGCTTTCACATTACTCCATTAGCCTTGGGAGATATGGGTGTGGGTTTTTGTTTTGCTCTTGGTTATACCTCCGTGATTGTTGTTTTTGATTCCAATCCAATTCCAATATATTTTGCTGCGTGATAACCACCGAGACCACCCGAATAATATGAGTTGCAAGCAGCAAGAGCGTAAATCAAACCACGAAATGTCTCGGGAATTATAATAAAGTGTAATTTATTTCCCGCAGCTTGTTTTTTGTTTGTAGCTATTTATGTTTTTCCCGAGCGATAAAAGATGGCCGGGATAAGCTTTGGGTTAATTTTTCATAATTTATGCGCATGATGAAACGAAAGCTAAGTTCATACGATGTTTTTTTTCACTTTTGTCATTTGTTATACAGTTTTATTGCAATTTAAGTTGGTTCACTGGGTAATTTTCTTTAAGGTAATAGTCTGTAAGCTGTTGTTAATGTATTCCTTTAAAAGAGCGACAAAATGTTCCGATTTTTCTTATGATTACCCGGCCACCTGGAAGTCGAAGCACCAGTCAGATTTTACTGTACACTTGTGGACTATATAGTGTCAAAATATTCCATCTCAATCAGTTTATTGCTGTAGGTGTGACATGAATAGTGCAAGAATTATGTTCAATGGTTCATTCATAACGCATGCTCAATCCGTTCCAAAAAAAAAAACAGAAAACATAAACTTCCTGCGGTGTGGTAGTTTGTGAGGTCCCCAAGTATTTAAAAACTGGAACCTTACACGAGGAAGCCTCAATCTAAGCCGTGGCGGAAAACCAATCGGACACCCAGACACAACGGCAGACAATTCTTTCCAAACAGGACGTTTTGGTTGACTTTCTTGAGTTGGATGGTATAGAATGACAAGGCACTATTACTTCTCCAATAATACAAATTAGTAGCAATGTTAGATACATAGCGCCCACGGAGAAGGTGTTGCTGTGTCTCACAATCAGTGAAAATGGGGATGTCACTCCCGTTTTCTTTTCGTCAGGGCTGACAGTGATATATGAGATGGATAGTGCGAATTGCCTCCTAGAAGTCATCATCATCATCATTCCGTTGATTCTCAAGTTTGCCAACCCTCCTAACGTTACTCAAACTTAGCAGTTTCGTTTTGAATTTGTCGTTCAATTTGAAGGGAAGGTTTTTTTTTTAAATTTCGTGACCAAAACAACGGTTGAATTTGATAAAAAGACGACCTTGTAACTGAAGTATAAAAACAACAAAGTTATATTTGCCAACCATAGCCAAAGTCCTTGTCTACAGAGCAGAATGGCGTGATATAATCCTTTTTTGATAATTTATTAATTACTTACCGAAAAGACAAAGGATTTAATTCGTTGCTGCATTTTTTCTGTTTGGTTATAACATCTATTTTTAAAATCGCTTTTTATAGTGCTACTGTTATTACAATATATAAAAAAAACTGTTTAATTCAATATAATGTTTTTAAAGCGTTACCGATCCCTGGAGGCATTCAGCAACAGGGATGGACATAAATTTATTAATTTCCGTGCGCTTACCAGCACCACCATCGTTCATAAATACGCCAGCCTCTACGATTTGATTAATGCCAATTGGTCATTAATTATATTGTAGCACAATTTTATTATATTATCTACGATCGCTCATCGATCTTTGCAGGCGTAGCATAACGATGGAGCGTGTGTTTTTTCCTCACAGCAAAAAAAAAACATTCTACAATTCCAGCATCCTTGAAAGAGAGAACAAAAAATTACGATAGCAATAGCCAAAGGCACCGCTGTCGGTTCATCATTGAAAATACACCTTGTTCTCGCCTTCATCTCGCCATACCTTATGCTACCATTCTAGCATGGTGGTTCATTTATTTCGATCGGCCAGTAATAATTCGTTTGTGGAAAACAAATAATTCACGTCGCACTGATCAGATGAGTATGCTACAGGGGGTTTGTTTTTTTGCTTTAAAAAAATGTATAAAATGGCGGAGCACAAACTGGAACATATTGGACTTTGCGACGGGAAATGCTCATGGGATGGTTAGAAGTCCATTATTAAATTACAGCATATTAAGATGCCGTTTGTACGAGCACAGCGTTGTCTTGGGAACGTTTTTCATTTCACTCCATTCATTCACACCGCATTCCATTTCGAAAGGAAGAAAATATTCTTGCAGGCGAAGGAAAATTCCAGAACAACCAAATCATCTTGCATCGCCATCAATTTTCCACCGTTATTGCGGTTATACGATCACTGTAGGGAAAGTCATTTGTTTTTTTGTGTTGTTTTGTTTGTTCTTTCGGGCCTTACGCTACATCCCCTGTGTGCTATACTAAATAGCTCTTCATCAGCATTAAATCAACCGGAGCGTCGGTCGACCAGGCTCTCGCACAAAAGCGACAGCCGTGAACGAAGTTTTGTGTCTTATTGGCCCGTTGTGGGCAGGACATAATTGATGGACCATCGGATGATGGTGTATTTGTTCGCGCTGCTAGCATGGCTGGTTGTGTTAGGTTTTATGATGAATCGGGTTTATGGTTAGGTTTTTCCTTTACAAGATTTATGTCTTGGGGTTGTACGGTCAAACGAAGTCTATCGAGAATAACACCTTTGAGCAATGCCCATGATGCGAGGCCTTGAACCGAAGATGACAAATCAGATAGACTTTGTGCCCGACAAGAAACAGGTGAGTTTAAGGTAAATCAAATGTGATGAACACACAAACATTTTGAAAATATTTGTTTGAATAGATAAAATAAATTGTTCTTCATGTTTTTATAATAAAAAAAGAAGCGTTTGTGCAAAAACAAAAAAGCTCGATTGAAAAACAAATACGAACAATATAACAGCGATTTAATATAATGCTCAAACCATTCTTTAAAAATAACCAGTACGTAAAAAAAAGCAAACAAACTAGGTGCGTGACCATCGGACAGAGTGTTGTCCACCGCAATTCCGTCGTCCGGTAAAAAGGGAAAATGTAATTTATTTCCCATCCTTTTGAGCAGGCCGCACATTCCTGCCATATCCGTGCTCACCGACTGAGTGACGTGTGCCAGAGCAACTAGATGATGGTTGAAAATTGTTGTTCCTGTTAGGAGTGGTGAGGTATATTGTGTGCTTTTGGCACGTGTCTTCTACGCCGCATCCTTGGTTTATTGTTGCAATTTTCTCTTCCTTACTTACGTTAACGCTTGGCGCAGGGGAGGGTAAAAAAGTGTTCATTTTCAGCACGAACCCCGGCGTAGCCGTAGCTTCGAAATGTGACCGTGGTCACGTTAAGGTGTACATTTTCTCACACCGTCCGCAGAGACGCGTTCCCTACACAATGGCAGGATGGTTGTTCTGCTGTAAACTGAGGCGTCCCGAGCGATCTGTTAAAAAAAATGCCGGACTACGATCGCATGATGCTCCGGGCCAAGAGAGACGTATTCATCTCGCAATTGCACACTGATTTATGGCTTTTTTCACCCGAGACCCGCGTCCATATTCAGTGAGTTGTTGTTCCTTTTGAGCGTGTGAAGGTTTTTTTGTTGCACCAAAGTTCAGTAAAATATGGTGTGGTGTTGTCCGCGAATAAGGTAAATAAAAGCTGGTGAAAGAAATTCCATACTCGCGCTGTATAAGTGGATGGATATCTTGTAAAGCGAACGCAACACCGTAGTTTAATTGTGAGAAGTGTGCACGAATACGGAGAAAATATGATCAAGTTCATTGGTTTGGACGAGATGTACAAGACGAAACAAAAAAGCTGGAAACGATATTACATGTACACAGTTTGATGCATTGTTTGCGGTAGAAGGAATGAGTTTTTACTCTTTTGTAAATTAAAAGCTTCGTCACGTTTCCAATAGTAACACTCCTTGTTGTAAGCGCTTTTCTATTGTAAGCCGCAATACAGAGAATTAGAAGTTTTGCAAACTAGGAGTAAAAAACGGAAAAGTCACGGGGTCGTTTTTTATTGGATCCTTTTTTTTTCTCGTATGTTTCCCCATTGCATTTCAGGCGAGAGAGTGAAACGGTAGAGGAAGGATTTTCACTAGTTTGATGAAGAATTTTTATTTTATCCGTTGTGTACGATGACATGAAAGAGAAATTACCTCGTTGCGATGGAGGCGCCTGGTCGTTGGGGCAAAGTAAGCTTTACCTGTAAATGATCACTGTAAGTGGAGCTTACTTCGAAGCAAACGATTCATTTTGTGGAAAAATCGTGCTGCACTATAGTGAGCTTAAGGTTTGCTTTCATTTTGCAATTTTCATCACTCCCTTGTGCTCGAAGTCGATTCGTTTCGTGTTGAAGTCAATTTTGAAACGATTAATTTCGTTGATGATATTTTAGTTGGTTTGGGTTTGTGTTTGTTTCGTTTCCACATGGATGGTTGGCTAGTTTTCTAAGGTCCTTCATTTGTTATTACTTAAATGGTTGGTATTGAATGTAAAGTTCTGTCCTGTTAGTCACACTGATGCTTTGGAATTATCTTGTATTATGTATGGAGTAGTTTCTTTATCTGGACAATGTTGAATGATAATTTACTTTGTAGACTATTATTTAATTTAGACTAAAAAATGAACTAGGTTGTTGTTCAAAATTTTTTATTGTTATTTCTACACGCCTGATCTTCTTGAATTCCTCGAAAAGGTGTTTTTAGTTACATTATGATACGCTATAAATTTGCATGAAGTACAGTGTGTTCTTTCTGTTCATCTATCTTTAGAAATGGCACTCTTTTATTCCCATGCATTACGGTGTGGTTCTCGGTGATGAATTTTTATTTACTTCTCCACCCCCTTGTCGTATTCTTTGGCGCGATGCGCGTGGTCAGTACCGCGCTTGTTTTCACTTCATTCTTACTGCCATTGCCGAGACAAAAGCAGCAGCATACGTTACGGTATAGCGTTACGCTTAGCTTTTTAGCTTATTGCACGGGTTTTTTGTGCATTCCCGTTTCTCTGTCCTATGCACATCGTGATAAAGATCGATTGCGAAACAGTAATAACAATAAACCAGTCTTGCATCGGTCGTTCCATTGGTGGCTGAGAACGGAATATCGTTGATACGGATGTGGCGTAGATACGGCGCACACCTTTTAGAAAAATTACCCCAGTGGGTGGAACAGTAAATAAATTGTACACGAAGATCATAAATTATTTGCTCCACCAATGAAAGAAACGATTCGCACATAGGACAGTGGGAGCTAGGATCCATTCCCTTCGGTCCTTCCATTCCAATAATTCTAGGCGCATAATGATGATTAGTCATCGTGAAAAATGACTTCAAAGTGTTCTCAATCAGAGCGCTCATAAATGAATCGTTTTATACACATTAAACGAATACATTCATGAAAGTTAAAATTATTTGTACTAATAAAGCGTTTAGGCTTAAGACTTTTTTTTTCAAATTTACAATTTGTTAAATAACCTGCGTGAATTTAATAATAATTATTTTTATCTTTTTCGTTTCAGGTATGTAAACATTTTCTTGCGAATGGAAGCTGCTCCATACTCATGAGCAAGTATTAATAATCATCAATAATACATTATACTTTATTTTTAATTTCGGGAAGGATAAAATGGTTAGCTTAAGATGTTAAGATGTAATACATTTTTATAAACACGTTGTTGATTTTTGGACAATTAGTCGTTGAGTTGTTGCGGTGATGTGTTAAGCCTGAACTTACGTAATATATATAAAAAAATCAATTTAATCAAAGATAGAGATGATAACATGCTCTCTCTCCAAAATAGCCTTACATACTGTATACTGTTTTGCGTGAATTCGCTACTACTTAAGTGCTTTAGTCCTTAGCGGAATTGTGTGATGTTCATGTGAATTGTGTGAACGCAAAGCTCCTTAAGTGAATGTGACATTTTCCCGACAGGTATTCCGACACAATTGAATACGAATCGATTGCTCTTTTGCTGTCGGAACCGGAACCGGAAAATGGTAGAACATTTGAAATGATCCTTTCTTCAGCATCCTTTACTGGGAGGAATAGAATAGATTTCACTGTTGGCAAGATGAAGCGATTCTGATATTATCATATCCGGTCAATGCACACTGGAAGAGAATTGACAAAAAAGAATAAAAACCATTTTCCCAGTATCGCAGTACAATACTTGGACGTAGTACAATATCTGGAGCAGGATAGTTAGTTTGTTAATTTGATTGCTAATTAAGAGGCAAACATTGTTAAAATAGCTCTAGATAGATAGTTCAAGTGAAGACATAAGCACTTATTCGGCATTGTGATTTAATATGTATGTAACATTTCGCTGAAATCAATAGCCGTCGAACCAAGATGCCGATGCAACGGATCGAATCTTCCGGTTTAGCCTTGCGGTTACGAATGGGAATCAGATTTACGATAGCAAAAAACTTTATCTTGAACTCCAATTAATATGTGTAAAGACGATGAATTAATTTTTTTTTTTCAAGGCCTTTCTTCAAGGACTTTTCATTCTGAGCATATGGCATCGTGAAATTTAGTCCTGGATTCATTTTAATTTTGCTTCTCCATTAATTTCTCCCTCGTTAGGAGTATCCCTAAGTAGAAATAAGGGATTTTCTCTAGTGCAGCAGGAAATGCGATCCAGGGAATCAGCAAACCTTTCCTAATGACGTACCAAATGGCGGTAATTGCATCAAGCTGTAGATCCCATTTGGTGCATTGGTTTTCCGAACATCTGATCTTGCTTCTGGTGCATATTTTTCAGACCTTTTGTAGATTTTATTGAGGTCGTATCATTACGACTTCATGGAAGCGTTTGCAGTGCAATTAAAGATAGAAAACACTGTAGGAACACTATCAGCATACGAGGTTTTTTGTGTATTCAGTATACTGGATGCGTTATTTTGTTTTAACACTTCGATGGCTGATCACACCACACCATTGTGGTATAACAACTTTTCCGGAATAGAATTATTAGGAATTTTTGTGTTTTTCTTCAAAATGATTCATATCCTTGTCTCAATACGATGAGCCAACAAATAAAAATTAACAATAATAAAAAGGAATTAAAAGGAATTCGTATCCGCAAGCAGATCAAAAGGACATAAGCCATGAACAGTAATATCAGAGCGTATGTTTGTGATGAGGGCATAGTTATTCACGATTTTAGCTTAACCCATCAGTCAACTCAACATCACTCTCGAGATATATTCCCCCTTCCGTGAGGCCTTTGTTTTGCCCAAGATCAATCAGCGAGAGGCCACCCATACTTTCTCCAGTGGCAAGAAGTGTCGCGTTCTGTGTTTTGCGCTCGAGTAGCTTCGAGTGTAATTATATTCAATTTCATTAAGTCAAGTTCGATACAGCTCCCCTTGTCTGCTAAACCTTTAACCGAAGCTTAAAGGATAATGGTTGCCTTTTGCCAGTTGCTGCTGTTTCATTTCCTTTTCACAGCAGAATCGATCAAGCCCCGACACTCAAGAGCGTCAATGCTGATACTGTTGGTGTGGTTGTTCCGCTAAGGCGCATCCTAGAGAGAGATAATCAATAGGGGTAAAGTTTCTTCCAGTCGCCGCCTGGGCGCTTTTTTGAAGCACTCGGTGCGAGAGGACATCGGATTGAAGCTTCTTGTTTGCGTGCGTGCTGGAGAGGTTTTCGTTCCACTCGAAGCGTGACAACATCATTCAACCTCAATTTTCTGTCACTCTTAAGATTGCCTCCTATGCGGGGTTTGGCGAGTGGAAACGGGCGTGTGCAGTGAGCAGAAGAGGACATAAATTAGCTCAACATGTCCTTTTTTTTCTGTAGCCGGCGCCATATGCCACTGTCAATATTTCTTGCTTTAGCCTTGCCATAAAGTCAATCTGGAGGGTTGTGTTGAAGAATGCACGTTTGGGGTGATTTATTTATTATTGCTGAGATCGCTTTTACACTCATTAAATATGTCATTCGTCTTTCTTGAAGAGCGTTGCCTAGTGTCCAAGTTTTAACCGGTGCTGCTGCTTTATTTTCACGCTATTGGTTTTCTTCCATAGCTTTAACTCCCTCCAGCTTTTCAACCGATAGTCTACGAACGTCGTCTTCGGGGCGGCTGTTTATGTGGTTCCTGTGCGGAACTTGGTGCCCATTACTTGGCGTCAATTTATGGGCCAATAACACACATATATGTATGTATTTTTGCCCTCGGTACGGTGTGGTTATAAGTTTGCGTACTTTGCTTTATGTTTGTGTCTCAAGGTGGTCTGGTTTGATTTTTAATATATGCCGTTTTTCTTCGCCAAAAGCGGCAAAACAGTAGAAGGGCACAAGTGTGGTTATGGCACGCATTTCCTTTTTGAAAGGGGTTTTTTTGTGCTTTAAATGAACACTTAAAGTTGACGTTCGTCCTCGTTACTGCCCGTAAGGCGAGGATAAAGTTTGTTGATGGTTTTAAAATTGCGTTTAGTTTCGAAAATGTTCTTAAAGCTCGAAGCATACATTTGATGATAGATTTGAAAATCAATAATCTGTAACATTACAATGTCTTTAGTCTAGTGGACTGTCAAAGTCGATTTTAAGTATACTTCATTTCTAACAATCAACTCTATGTAAATTTCAAGCCTTATTGATTTAAAGTTGAGATAACAACATTTCTGTAATCTTTTACGAAACGTTTTATATTCAACGTTTTGACATTAATATTGGAAATTAATAAACAGAAGTACTGTACAACGTTTTTTGCCTATTTTTGGAACTTTTTCGTAAACTCCTTATCCTAGCCCATGTTAAACATCGGTTGTGCTCTAGTTAACAGCGTGCTTTCCATTCGTTCTCAAGTATAACCGTGTAATGGAAAATGATATAAAGCGGGAAGTCAATGGTAAATGTAAAATATCAACTACTCCTGAAAAACGGAATCATGGGAAGGACGAAAAGGCAACAGCAGCAACAGAAGCAGTCGAAAACTTTTCCCATTAAAAGCGTACCTTTAAACTTTTTTTTCCGGTGCCGATGGGTTTGAGTGTGTGCCTGTTATGTGTTTTTTTTTTATTCCTCCCACTGTAATTTCATTCAAACCGGCCAGTTCAACCTTACCCTGCTCTGGGTGCGTTCTGGGATGCAAGAAGTTTAAAACAAGCTCTTGAAGGCCCCGGCACGGTTTGTGATGGAAAATGTGGTTTTTGTGTGGGAGTGTAGTGCATCAATGAATATGGTAAGCAGTTTTTCTCCCTTCGGAAGTTTCAATAGCTCGCTCCCCAAACGGGTCGTGTTGTGCTTTGGGGAGGATAAAATGGTCTCATTAATGATTTTTTTTTTCTACTTTCGGTAACGGAGGAATGTTCTAGGATTGTGATGTACTCTGTAAGACGAAAGGGACGCATAGCTTCTTGTTGGTGATCAGGGGAGCATCATATTTTTTGGGTTTCACTAAGTTTTCGCTTTACTGCTCATTCGGAAGGGTAATAAACTAAAACATGAATATTTTTCGTTCTTTAATGTGGTCCTATTTTACAACCGGTAACTGTTATGCTTAAATAACTCTCCATCAGGTAATGGCGATATCTTTTAATTAGTATTTCGAAGTATGCGTTTTAATATAGAACAGTTTTTGTAAGCAATTGGAGTTTTGTTGTATGAATTTGTTGTAAAAACATTCCAATAATGGAAATTAACATTTAAAATAATTAAGTGATTACTCATGAATCTCAATATCTGTCCAGAATCAATTGATTTTATCTTTATATTTTATTATTTTTCTTTTATTTATGATTGCTGCAGTGCTTATTGTTACAAACTTACCATTATAAAAGTTACTTATTATTAAAAACCCTAAACTTAATCTGTGATGCAAATCACTCTGGTTTGAAGACATTTTTTTTCCAAAACGTGTAAAAGCATCTTATTCCGGAAGTATATGGCTAGTATTTTAATATTTATTCATTTTACCTTTATGATTGATATTTTCAGATTATTTACGCTATAATCTGGTAATCGATTTATCTGACAACGTAGAGCTAGGTTAGTTTTAATTAGTGTCTATCGATGGTTGTTAACACCAACAATTATGAAGTGAATAATATATTTTCCATTTTTGCTTCGTTAAATTAGTTTCAGCACAATTTCCATCAGAACGGGTCAATCAGGCAAAAATTAGATTATTTTTTGTCGTGTTTAGGTTGTGATAAATCTGGCAATTAGGTTTTATTTCAGATGCTACATGGCTCTGGCATTTCCACGAAGCTTTTCAACACGAGGATTCCAATGTATACATGATTTATTAAATATAATGAACTAATCAGCTGTATGTAATCTGAGTAGAGGAACTGAATAATACTGTGAGCATTGTATCGTAAAAAATAGTAGTATAACTGCGATATTCCTGCAGTGTCAGAGTATTGTTTACTAAATCAATTTAACTGTAGAATGGCATATAAAATAAATAAAGCGAAAAATCGTTCGCTTCAATGAAATCAGTCTTAGTTTAATAATGCACCTGTTCTTATAACTGTGTATAATATCGATATTTGTTACGGCCATGCAACGTTATCAACGAGCCTTTCTGTTAGTTACATTGAGCAGAATGTTTAGGCTCAATTAAAATATTCACCCATCAATTTCGCGATACCGCACGGTTTAGGTTCCCATAGTGCACCTAACATATATAGCGCCCGATGAAAGTTACGCATGAATTAATTCATTTGCATACATCAATATTGAATGTGGTCACTCTGTGCATCACCGATCGATACTGGAACACGGGGCACTAAATGAAACCTGACCCCAAACGGTGCAAAGGAGAGCAGCCACTGTTTGAGTGATTAGAAAATTACAGCTTTTGTCACTGGAGAGATTCGTTTTTTGTTACGTGCGTGATAGGGCGTATATGAACATCCTATCCCACATTCCTCTTCGGGACAGTGCGCTGTGGTGCGTTCATGTCTGTATGTGTGAACATGACCAAACTATCACTGTGTGTACTTAACCTTCCCCTGGAGCCGAGCTGATAAAATCCTGCATATATTTGCCTTCGGAGGCACACTTTGAACGAATTTCCGGTTCGTACGGTGTTGGGTAAAAGTGTTTAATTTGCCGTCCGTGCCGTAACGCTGTTGCTTCTTGTTGCAAGTGTTCCGATCTTTATCGGAGCGTATGCACCTACGGCAGCCTTTTTTGCCGAGGGACCACACTACGCTCCCGTAGGTGATTGCGAGCTAGTCTGCAGACGTTCGGTGAGGCTCTGAGGGGGGGAAAGATTGACATTAAGGGGTGAAGCTGTGGATGATTCCACGAATGCTCCGGGTGTTGGATGGACGGTTACAAATTACTACACGACGTAATTGGCCCCGAAAAAGGTGACACCTAACAAATGTTCTCCAGCCCGTTCGATTGTATGCCCTTTTGCCGGAGTATGATGGTGTGTTTCGCTCGGATGAAGCCGACCTTATAAGCCAGTGGTTGTGCGAAATATTGGTATCCACGTGGCACATGCGGGAGTTAATATGCTCAACGTCACGGGTACAAAATGTTCTGACGATTGATATTTGGGTCTGGTGTGATAGTTTACATACCGGATAGATAACCTGTGCCATATCACGATATACTGTGAGTTTGTTTTTCGCTACATACTTAGGATGAAGGTTTTTCTTAATAAACGATTCGGTACTTTAATACAAGTATAGATGATCTAATTTTTTCGAAATAGTTTTTTTCTTAGATTTTATTTTTTGTTGTCTATATTAAAATGGCTCTGTCTGACCCTTAAGTGGCAATGCCGAATTTCAACACAAAATGACCGGAATCAATTCCAATTCGGACATTACCTTCGTATGTTGGATAACTAGTCAAGGAAAGGTATCCGAGGTTATTTTGCCTCTAAATGGAAGAAAGGTCAGCTCGTATGATATGCATAATATTGTAGATTTCAAAATGATATTTATGTAAGTTCGTTCTTCATGCATAATTTAAATCGATTAGATTTTTTGCAATTACAAAACAAATTGTTGGTTGTGCAAATCCAAAGAAGTTTGGACATTGGTGTTTCTTTGCCATCTTTATTATTTATTTGCGTATTAATACAAATTGTTAGAAATATTTGATAAAAATGATTTTGTTATAAATTGTGTTCTGTTCGTTGCTTCATTATGCTTTTTATCGACTACTGTGAAATATTCGCCAGTAGTATTAGTGCTGGATTGCACTGAATGCCTTGCAGAATTTGGTCAAAAGCGCACCAGAGAGTGCTTGCTAGTGTCGAGTGATTGATGCCCGCCAAGGACTTTCCCTGGATTTGCATGCTAGGTGATTTGGGGATATAGAAATGCTTTTCACTTCACAATCTTGCTGTGATTTTACCTCGCCTTTGTTTTGTAACTAATGTCTACACCTACTTGTTTCCGTAAAATCCTCAAAATTGTTTTTCCTCACTCCCTCGTGTCCACTAGTTCCATTTTTGAGTTATAGGGAGCGCTTTTTCATCCTTTGATTAAAGAGTAGTGCGGTTTGCCTAGCCTACAGGCGATATGATAATCGTAAACAGTACTGTTTCTCACACTCTTTATAGCACTTCGACATTCCGGATCATGAATGCCAATCCTGGAATACTAGACTTGTTTTTTCCAAGTAGCCGGTTTATCAGTTCTTGCTGTGAGTTAATGGTCTGGAATAGATTTTATTCCAACTGATGCCCGTCACTACCAGTTAAATGGATCGCGCATGTCGATTTATTCGAACCTTAGAACACTTCTGGTATCCTTCTCCACATATTACATTCCTTCTTTTGTTATAATTAGGCGTAGAAAGTAATTATTATTAATGTTAATATTAGTGTTAATAATAGTAACTATATACTCCTATAGTATCAACACAAGTTTCGCTAGATCATTTCGTTTCGTACAGGAAAATATAAACTCCGTGAATTTGGGGAGCTTTTTGTTAAGATTTCAAAAGCGCTAAGATTTTCCATCACTTTCTCATGTTAAGCTTTCGATTATGTCAATACATTTCCAACTGCAATCGTACGTATTTGTCGAATTGTTATGACCCATTCTATTCTCGTTGACTGACGTGGATGCCAATCGTTAGGAAATCTAATTTAAATTCTTAATTACGTGGTGCGGCGTATGTCGCGCGAAAAGCAATCCCTTGTCGCAATACTGTTCGGGGTGTACATGTCAGTTTGGTGGGACCATTGATTTGTGTCAGTTCGAAAGGGCGATGGTGTGTAATTTGGTTGACTCACGTCGGGTCACATTAAAAGCTCCCCGTAACTTTGCCCCATGACAGCAGCGTGCTAATGGTATGGATTTTACTCTGCAATAGTAAGTTAAAGCGGTGGATTCCCATTTGTCGCAGAGCAGAGGTGTTTTTGAATGGGTTTGTGAATTTGATTGTTTATACGCAATGCATGGAAACTTCTGATTGACGAAAGCTTATTTTGCAATCAATAATGTTTAGTTTGATTTTGATTGAAGAAGTTTAGTGATATTTGTTTCTATTATTTCAAAATGCAGTGTTTAAGAAATGGAGTATCTAGATGCAATTTTTCGTTTTATTTGAGATTTTTTGTATTGTATTAAACAACACGTTATTTTATACCCTAAATATTGTATTTTCTATTAATAAGGAATAGATAAAATCGCTTACGAATAATACGTTATCCTCGGGAAGAAGCTTTGAGATGGATCTGGATGGCCTTCCGTTGTAAAAGGCATCCATTTCAGCGCTCGTTACAAAATTTCATCATCATAACGGATATCAACGGCAGTCCAGAAGTGCTAAAAAAGATTTGCGGTTTTTACACACACCTAGTCGTTTAGCCCATGTCTCGCTTAAACAACACTTGTTTCAGGTTTTGTGTGTATCAATGATGCCTTCGTTTTGGCTAGTGAAATAGGACCACTGTCTTGTTGTTGATATCGCATCAGTTTTACATTGGCAAAAGCCGGAAATTGCATCAGTCCGCTGAGCCACTGACACTGTGCACTGTTGAACATCGAGCGTCCATGGAAGTTGCTCTAGACACGAGAACAGCCTAACCGAACTATCAGAAGTTGCTTTTTCCCTTTAGATGTTGATGAATATCCGGACCAAAGGACACGTTTATATTACCTTTGTATGTATGCAAGTGCAGATGTGCTGATTTAGGTCTATTGAGAAAAGTGATCAATATTGACAATGTCTACTTTTACGACAACGGTGAGTTCGGCTACTCCAGCAAATGCACCGAATAATCACTGCAACGCCGTGGATGTATTTTGGTTGAAACTAGAGTAAATTAAGTATCAGTAATTAATTTTTTTAAGTTTCCATCTGGTTCGAAAGAACTCGTACTTGTTGAATATATTTTTATTAAAACTTTTAAAACTGTTAATATTTATCCGAGAAGGGCCATTTTCTTAGAAAACACTTATCATTATACGTATCATTGTAAGAATTCTTTCCATGAGAGAGGCATGAAACTGCCGTTACTGCATACCTAAGTAAATGGTACCAATTTTCACTGTGAGCCAATAAGTCAGGTAGGAACTTCATGGCATTGTCCCCAAGGTAGGGGAAGTAAACGTTATGTCGGAAAGAAATATGTAAATGGTCCGGTAGGGCTTATACAAAACTTTCCCTTAACTTTTGCTTAACTTTATTGTGGGGGCTGATGTAGAGAGGAAAAGGTACGTTAGTATGGACGTAAAGTTGATTTTTCATATTAATGCCTGTCAGCAAGGTAGATATTTAGTAGTGCTGGAGAGAAAGGGAGTAGGCGATGGATAAAGCATCACCAAGATAAAGATAAGGCATAACAAATGAAAGCAGAAGAAGTTTAATGCTGAGGGAATGAACAATATTTTCACAAAGCTCTGTTTTTGTACGCCTGTAGAAGTAATGGATAAATTGTGGAAAAAAGATAAACGAATTAAACAAGATTATAGCTGACGTTCAGTACTGGTTTGTGACTAAGTATTTTATCTGGAAGTCAATGAGGTGAAATCAAAAGAATGTTTCGATCAAATTCAGATCTAATAATAGGAAGCTACTTGGTGTAATCTTTTTTTCCTTTTTTAGGATTACATATTTTATCAGAACCTGCTTGATTGTATTGCCTCCTAGGGCAAGCATTTAAAAGAAGAAGGTCTGCTCAAAGCCTTCAACCAATGTACAGTGTACGTGAATCAAACAGTAAAGATAAAATGCAAACACTGTACATCCTCTTGGAGTGTTTTATTAGGCTTAAAAACCTCCAGCTGCATTGACTCTTCATTGCGGAGTTGCAGGGTCTTGATAATTTGGGCTCATAAAGAGCTTTCAAAGTCGGCCAAAAAGCCGGCGCCTTCAATTAACCGATCAAACGGTTCAACAAACATCACGCTTCGAATCTCGCACATATCTGATTCGGATGCACTCGAAAATCTGACGTCCAGTGGCACACCTCGGCTTTGTCTGCGGTACAGTAGACCTTCGCGTACGAGTCATCAGCACACTTCACCTCATCGGATCGACACTCACATCAGGCACTCAGTTTCGGTTGGTAGTTCCTATCGATCTTCAAAGAAAAGAAAACAAGGGGGGAGAGGTTGCCAAAATATGAGCGATCGCCCCAGCTGCACTTGGCCCTGGTCGAAGAGGAAAGTGCTTGTAGAGCAGTGCTAAACGCGGCAATAAAGGCCGTACCGTAATGATGTGCAATAATTTCTTCGAGGAAAAGTTCCCACTTCCGAACGATAGACGCGTTCGATTGGGTGTTTTGTTTTGTTTCCAATTCGCCTAACAACCATAACCTTGAAACAGCGACTTTGGGCGCGAACGCGTCACGCGGGATGTTTCATTTCTCAGAGCTGTGCTGTGCGTATGTACGACGCTCGGTAAAGGCGGAAGCGGCTTGTTCGGATCGCATATACACGTGTTGTGGAGCATAAATTAGTTGTTTGCCAAGGGACGTGTCTCCGCGTGCTCTACCCAAAACCAGTTTTAATGTAAGCCGCTCTATATAAATACCAACCAGAAACCCGAACGAACGTAGACGAGATAACCATTTAAAAAAAAACAATATTAAAATTAAGTCAGGGTGGAGTTAACAAAGCAGTATTTAGTGTTTCAAGGGTGTAGCGGAGAAGGGTATGAACAAGAGGGTATCATTTTTAAGTAGAAATCGTAGATTTATTGTACTGTTGAGTGACGTTTGATCGATTTTAAAATATTTGCATACACGGTTGCCTGCGTTTTAGGGCTTCGATAGAAGTCTCGATGACTGAAGCCTTTGTACAATGTCTTCTGTAATTCCATCGTCTTTGGAAGCTTTCGCGCGAGCTGTTCGACACCGCGCCAGTCAACCGTTTTGTCCTTGTTGCCGTAGTGTAATGCAATGCGTGCAGTTACATCCCACAGACAGTAGTCTGGAGGTGTATTTCGCTTGTAGCGATGTAGATTAACCGCATACCCGTAGTCAAATTGCTGGAATCTTCCACTGGCTATTATTTGACGGTAATGCTCGAGCTGTTTCAGGGAGACGTCCTCCAGATCGAAGCACCCAGCTCGTGGACGGTTTGGAGATCCCGGGGAGCGTTCCGTTCTTGTGCCGTTGCCGGTACCACGGTCATTCATCTGACCGAACAATGAACAGCATTCGTTGCGGAAGAGCGTACAGATCTGGGTGGGTAGTGCATCACGGGTGTAGTACACGCTCCAGGGAAAGAGCGCCCGAATCGGTTGTACCATACGAGCTATCCAGGCAAACTGTCCGTACTGCATAAAGGCAGGTGGTGCTATCAGTTCCACGCTTGCCATCTTCTGGTTGTATCCAGGTAGCTCGGAAAGCAGTGCGAGTATCGCCGATCCAGCCTCAGAATATCCGACAAAGTGTAGCGACTTTCGGTCCGTCGCTGCGATTATATAATCGATCACCGCAGATAAGTCCTCAACTCCGATCTCGTGGAAGCTAAAGTCCCAATAGTGGTCGCTGTCCCGATCCAGCCGCTCATGACCCTCGGATTCTGGGGAAGCGCGCGAGTTACTAAACCACACATCGTATCCGGCTTCGTAGAGTTGGTAGGCAAGCGATCGCTTCGGTCCGAGAAACATCCACATGTCACTTGACTGACGGATACCATGATGGAACAGTACCACACCTAGTCGGGACTTCTTGGGCAGCATGCGATAGACCGTGAGCAGGTATCCATCATCTGTACGCACTTGCATTCGGTCCGATTCGTAGCCATCTCTTTGGAGCAGTATTGCCTGCAACAATTTCATCTGCAATTAATTTCTACTAATCCCGAAAGCACGGTTGCTTCACTTACGGTTTGATTTCTGATCACATCGCTACTTTCACGTATCCAGTTAAAGCTGATTTCTTTTCTCACTTGGTAAGCTTCCGTTTGTGAAGCTCCCGCCAGTAGGTTCACGAGCAGTAACGCTGACACGATCACGTTTAAGAAATTTACAATCATTGTCACTCGCACTGTTGTTGTTTCTTCGAAATTTATTAGAATCGAACAGAAGCGTCCGCTCCGGTACGGTGAGCTAACGCAACTAACAGGACGATCGTTCGATGGTACACGATCGTCGATACGGATGAGCTTTTCTTTTACATCTGTTGCTTCTTCTTTTCAGCCGGTTCAGAACGACAACTAGTCTTGCGATGGTGAATGACGTTCAATCCCACCATACGATTGCCCCTCTCCAATAGCACGACGGCATTTTTTACGACGTGCTTGCCACAGGGCGTCGCTGTGACCAAAACTATTGAAAGATGCAGTAAACATACAAAACATTAATTTCGAAAAAAATGAAAATGTTTAGTTGTTTCTACTTTTTTTTAATTGTATTGGAGTATTTTACTCGCTTGCAGCACAAAAGTTTTATTTAAAAGAACATGTGTGTGATACATTAAGCTTAATACTCGCCGTGTAACGCTGCATTCAGCCGTCACTGTACCGCACCAGCATTTCACACGCATGATGAGCCCTCTACGTCACGAAACTGGTTATTGTCCATTTACCGTCATACAGAACCCGTAGGATCGAAATGAATTTGTTCGATCGGCGAACGCAATGCAATGTCAGGGAAGGATGAATTATCCCTGCCTTCACAATCTCTTCCTCCATGTGCAGAAGTTTCGTTCTGCATCCATCTGGAAGCTAGGTGGGCAAAGTGCCAAGTAATCGCCCACCATGCTTCTTGACTTCGTAGTGTAGCTATGTTGGCAGCGACCTTGAAGCAAAATGGAGCGAAATACACCATCTTCAATGAACGACGTGCGGTAAATCCAATTACACAGTGGTCCGCTATAGCCGGATGACTTTCCAGTTTGCAGATCACAATTGATACCACTCCGTAGCTTCGTTCTGTTTCTGTTCTGTTATTTGGTCAAACTTTGTAGCCCGTTCTTCTTATGTTACCATTGACGCCAATGAATAATTCACGTCAGTTATTTGTGTTGCATCATTACGTGCTCTGAGATTGTTTTGAATTATTTTCTCAATAATTTATGTCTTAAAAATGTGTGGATCGCACAAATTACTCGGATGAATGACATTTTTTATTTGTTATTGATTGTATTAATATCAATAATATGTTTATTTAAAAAATATATATATTTCTGTAGAAAGATAGTCTATATACCTTTTTTCGTTTTTCAGTTAGCTTATAAACAACTTCAAGCTAAGTTAAAAATAATGTGAGTTAGTGGTTGTCGTAAGGCCATAAGTTGTTAAAAAATTGAGATAACCATGAAAAAACTAACCAATTTATTTTCCTTCATTTTGTTTCCTGAGTTTTTTTTTATAGAAAAAATACCGTTGAATTCATTGAGTAGAATTAAGAATTTAGAACCTTGAAATTCAGCCATCTTCAAAAACCTGTTTCAATCTGGAAATAACCATACAATATGTAAATGCTGTTGGATTGAGGGGATTGTCTAAATCTACAAAAAGGTTACCAATTTTTTTGAGAAGGTTAAAATGATGATAAACGAAACAGTATATCTTGTAATATGCAATTGATTGGGACGAATAAGAAATTTGATAAGGAAGAATATAGTATTTATGATAACGAGGTTGTTGCAAATTCCATAAGATGAGATCATTATTTTTTTTAAGTTTGATCGATTTCGGCTGGCTTTCAGTGGGTGTTCATAGCAGGTTTATTAGAAGATTAATAGCACCAGTCTTGCGGTTCCTATTTCCCCCTCATAGTCTAACAGATTTAAAACCACCACTAGTGTTTCTCTTGTGGATTGTTTAGGCCTCGAATTATTCGAGCTTTTTTGGTATTTTGTTGTAGTAACAGTAGTGTAACTATTTTATCACAATCAAATGTTTTTGATGGTAACAGCCAATAACATTTCAAAACATCCACAGTAAGATTGATTTCCCTTTGCATAGCTCGAGGTTTCCAAATTGCGCCCATTCCAAACAGTTCATAATCGTTTCGATAAGTCATACATCTTTGCAGTTAAGCGAATTGGCCTGAAGCACTTTCTGCAGGGAATGGGCATCGTTAGGCGGTGGCAAAATTATGATTTATTCAGTTACAAAATCCTTTCGGGCACGGTTTACAAAGGACGTCGGCCCTAAGTATAATCATAAATCTTAGTTTAGGCTTGATTTAGTGTAAAAAACGTAGTCAAAAATGGCAAGAAGCAACAGAGCAACTATTACAGCGAAAGGAAAATGAGCTAGCTGTGTAATGATAGTAAAGGCACATTTTGATATGATTAGCTTGAGGGGACTTGCACTATCCATACCTGATGCTACTTAATGTATGGGTAAGATATTAGGAAGATAAAATTGGATTTCGGATATGATGCTCTTTTTGATAGTGCTTTGCCTAGAAGCTCCTTTGACTGTTTTTGTACAATTCTTATTATTATCATACTTGTTGGTTTGTGGCTGAAATAAACCTATACTCTAACAATTATCGTAATTTCAAGTAAGATTGTCTTGGTTTCAGTTAAAACTCAGCTGCTCTCAACGTTTTATCAGTGTAATGCCATCCGTAAGCACAACAATCCCTGCTTTAGTGCTCAAAACATTACTTAACGTCACGTTGATCGGGTGTTGTATGGATGAGAACCCTTTTATCAGAGCTGAGCTATATTTCGTTTATCAGTGTCTGCTGTGCAGGTGAGCGTTGTAACGATCGGCGCACGTGTGTAATGGTGAGCAGTACCGATACATTTCGACACTTGTCCACACCTTTACGTTCACTTTCGTTAAATCTGTATTGGGTAAGGGAGCCTTATCTCTTCGGTGCGTTTGCTTAGATCGGTGCAAAGTGACAGCACATTGCAAGTTTCTTTCGAGGGCTGTGGCCAGTTTGATGATAACGACCACACGCCCACCATGCTTTGCAGCTCCGGGAGCATTTCTGTGTGCGTTTTGCCGATCAAAAATGCCAGACTATGTTTGTGATTCGTAAGCTGTAGGTCTAGGCATTAATAGTGAAATGAAAAGTCTAGCTTTTTTCAGTAAACATGCTCCGTTTGCAATTAAGCTTATAAACGAGGATCAGTGATTTAAGGTGCGGGATCATCTTAAAATAGTTTTACTATTTGTTTGGATTTGTCGGACAGGTGGTGTATAGTTTTAAAGTACACTGTTGAAATGTAGCACTCGAAAAGTTTCCTGGTACAGAATGAATCATTCGTGAGAAATTGCGGTTTGGTATAATCGGGAAAACAATAAGCGATAAGTGTGATACCGATAGGTCTCGTGTGAGATATTTTTTGCTGTTGTGGTGCATCAACGAACGGAAGTGAACGATGTGGAACCTCATGGACGCTAGTCTCTATTATGGTTCGTCGTACTTAGTAGCTGCCGTAACGCCATCGCCGGTCGTGGGAGCTGGAGAATGTTAGTATATGAATCGTTTGTTACCAATGATGTGTTTCTGTTCTAAATTATTTATAAGATCACATGCTATACGACTGTTGTGTGTTATTTTTATTTTCATATAATTATTGATTATTAGCAGCGGCTCGGTGGGATAGAGGTATTGGAAAAGAATGAAGATTGTTAAATATCAAATAGTTGTTCAAATCTAATACGGCCAGGCCGTCATACAATAACAAAAAAAAAATAGTTGTTCTAATGGAACCGTAATTAATTTATTCATCAACCGTTCATATGTGTCATCGTTGTGAACATGTTGCACGGCGAGTGAGAGCACATGACGTAATTTACAGAAAATTGAATCGCCTACATTGCATTTCTCACTATACTAGCCGGTTTAGTCTATAAACTCATCGCAAAACATTGAACGTGGCTACAAATAATTCTTTTCGCATGATCCTGTGTGGGTTGCTGCTAAAATCAAATTACCACCGAAACGATTAGATGAAGTGATCCGATTAGAAGCGAAAGTGTTTCTAGTCATGGTGTGTAAGATCTCAATTATAACTCCCTTGGTTACATCACACTAAGCTCCCTACGGTCCTTTCCCACTTGCGGTTCTCTAAAGCCGTGAGCTAAAACTATTAACGATCGTTCGATGTTCGAACCATATTTCGGTTGTAATTATCCAGCAACTCTCGAACGATGGTGCCAGCACTGTTCGCCCGTACGTCGTTGCGTCTCGCGCTCTATTGACTCCAAATTGATGGTAATCAATCATCTTTCCGAGTCAATGTGTGCACACGGTAGTTCCGGGGCAATCGACACTAACCGAGGGCACGGCTGAGGCATGACACGGTTTGGACTGGGTGTGTGAGATTGAGCTAATAGGTACCAGTTGGTGGGATTTATTTACCGATCAAATTATCTCCTATATGAGTAACGACAGGTTTGACAGAGTTTTTGTGTTTTTTTTTTAATTCATCAGTTACGGCCAGGCCGTATTGCTTATAACTATGATCTTAAATCTAAACTTAATGTAATATGCAATTCACATTGGTTGGGAGACATTTCCTTCTCCGAACCGTCAAAGGGCACCTTATCCCGGGTGTACTCCGTTGAGATTTTTTGTGTATATGCGGAACACATATGTGTCATTTTTTAAAAATTCAAATCACTTAAACTTTAAGAAGTATATTCGATTAATGGAATTAAACATGTATGTTCGTGCAATCGTGTGAATCTAACACATATTTTTTTGTTTATTTTTTCGTTTTAGGTATGTGGATACATTAACTATTATTTATCGATGTTGTCATCAGCATTTGTGGCATATAGAAATGGATAAGTATACATTACTCGTATCTAGCTTTGTTTGTATAGCAGAGCGCTAAAACACCGATCCAAGTTGGTTAGAATTTAAACAAACATGAGCTAGATTATTCTTATTTATCGTGGAAACATAGCGGGCACGCGTGTTGTGCAAACTAGCAATTATTGCATCAATTGAAGTAATACAGTGGGATTTGTTGCATGTGGTTGTCGGTAAGGCTTTGATGTTTTTTGTGTTATTTTTTGTGCGCATCTAGTACCGTTCAATAATAACTGCATTTTCATTTTAGTGTGGTTCGCATTCACTTGGTAAATTGGAGCAGTATAGTCAACAGCGAGTAGCTTTTCTGCATCAGTTGGGCGAAACGTTCCATGGAAATTCCTCCAAGTCCTCCGTATGAACACTGGAATCCTTTTTGTGATCGACCAATGACAAGCATTAACGTGTGCCGTACGGCAGCATGCTTGTAGCGAAAGTGTTTGTTATACTGCAATAATTCGGGCCAGTTGAAGCCCGCGTACAATGCATGACCGATGGCTTCATTCTGAAATTTTAGATTGAAGAAGAGACTACTGTACGTTATGCCGTTGCGAAATGGAAACGTTCAAATATCTTACCAGATCGTTTATTTTTTCGATTCCACGACAAATGATGAACGACTGGAATACTAGGACGGTGACAAATATCAAATAGATCATGCCATTTGATGACAGTCCCTCCATTGAAAGGATGAATCCGCAGTCTGCGATCAGCGCAAATGTGCCATAATACTGGACGAACGAAAATGGGCCAACTATCGAGCTGAACTCCTTCAGATTGCTTCATAGATAATTGTAAACATTACAAAATTTAACACAGAAAGTGTGAGAAAAAATGTGTTCGATTATTGTTGGGGTTTTACTTACTCAAGAAGCTCAACGTGCCGTGAAATATGTCTGTTCAGTTCCGATTGTAGAATACTCCAGAAGATTAGTTGTTGCGTTTGTGACGAATGTCCAGTGGTTTGCAGAATTTCAATTTGACGTGTTGTGCCATTAATAACAGCAAACTGTACGTTGGTAATACCATCCAACAATACCATCATTTCTAGCTGCAAAGTGTTCATAATGATGTAGAAAATGGCGAACGAAAGCACGTAGATCAGGCCCCAAACATTACACAGCAGACCATAGAGAATTTGTACAGTGGTACTATCCACTACATGTCCGTTAATTTGCAGCATAAAAGCATCTCTGCCAAACAGTTGAGTCGTCATGAACCAGGCCGCTACTATCAGCATTGTGACAACGAGTATAAACTGAATGCGGTTGTTTCGAACGAACAGGGCAGCTCGTTGCTGACGTACCAGGACATCTTGCTGACGATAGGAGCGATCGTTCAGAAATGACATAATCTTCGACAGTGTACCATAGCAAATTTCGATGATGCCGATGCGCAGGGTGCCTTCCGTGAAGCCCCATACCGATGCTATAACTACGGCCGCCGATGTGTTGTCTTCTGGGAGTAGAATGAGTCGATAGGCTTTATAAAAGTAGGATATGTTTACCAGGATCGGCAGAAACCGATACATGATCCAGATTGTCCAATCGATCCAACAAAACGCGTCGTAGTGAATGGCAGAAATCGTTGCCAGAATTCTATACAGCTCAAAGTAATCTGATTTGTCGGTGTACGTAATAAATCGACCGAACAGCAGTTGGAAAACATTCTGTATCTGTTGATAGCACATTTTGAACTGAAAGCAGTATAGATTCTTTAGTTGGATTTGAAGTGTTGATGGTCACTAGTACACTAGGAGTGCAGTGTTTTATATCACTCAGCTCAATTAACAGTGAATAATTGTCGCACATTAACAGGAACGAATAATACATCAAAACCAAGTAAGATGCATGGTGAGCTGCAGTACAAACAAAAGTTGCTTTACGATTGGATTTCCGATTTCAATTATACATCATATCAATTACGTATTTCATTTACTCCTCCGCACGAGTGTTGCATTTCATAGTAAATCGAAACGGAGTAACAGAAGTGTAACAACATCAAAAGATGTGCAGCTGTTGTTGTTGATGCAGCATACTAATCAAACTGAGATAGGAATGTTATAAGAGAGTAGATGTTTTGGATTAATTCGCCAAACCTGTGCATTGACAGGGTACCGAACTCGTTACACCCAAGATATAGCGGTTGTTGACACTGCTGTAGCACGATCAGTATGCTACGTCGAAGCGATCTCTGGTTTTCGATTGGTAAACCCTGATTCGCTAATTTCAAAATTGCTGACCAGTAGATGCTGTACACAATATCGCCAAGGTTCTTATTCTGAAAAGTAAATCGTAAATAAACCGTACCATGCAATGCAAAATTGCACATTGTATTTACAATAATCAATTTCTTACCAAATCGTTGATGTTATCGACGGTCTGGCAAAAAAGCAGCGTATCAACCATGAGGCATATGCTAAACAAAACAAAGCTTACGGTATTGGATGAGAATTGATGATGCATTACGAAAAAACAGATGCAAGTCATCAGTATCAGCGTACCGTAGTATACCAGAAGTCCAAATAAACTAAATATCTTTGCAAATGACGAAATCATTCTGGAATTGCAAACAAACAAAAACAAACCATTTTTTATCACCTTACTGTTTCAGGGTGAAATGTATACTTAACGTTGATGAAACGCACTGTAGCAAATTGGCATGACGTCGAATAGTAACGTGGAGATTTTTGCAAAACAGATTGTATGCGCTGCGGATGTTGATAGTTTCACGGAATTGTTGTTGTTCTGCATCAATGTTTTGTTTAAAATTTTGCATCATAATGTGCATCTCGATTTGAAACAACTGCAATATGATATGCATTGCGCAGGACGAGATAATAAAACTTACAGCGATATAACCGCTGAAGAATTGTAGAATAATCCGAACAACTAATGGACCCACAACGACACCTTGATACTGTAGATGAAATTCGGGATTGTGCCAATTGGTGCACATGAATATAAACTGATTAACGATCGTTAATGGCATGAACAAAATAATCGTCCAGTTCCACCGGCGATAGAGTCCTGCCCGGATTCGGTGTGCCCATTCACTTTGTTCCGGGTATATTCGATCTTTAAAAAATAGTCTCAATTCACATATTTCCCGATCGTACATGTTAAGCATCGAGATTCGAACGACACATAGTGTATATAACACTATTGATCCAGAGGCTGTAATCAATTTTGCGACATCTGAGCGACAGTAAAGTTGCCAGTAAGCTCTGTACGCGAAAGAAATGTACGATATCAAAACTACGAAACGGTACAACAGTACCAGTAATCCACGGATAAATCCAAACTCATGAACACACCGCACAGGATTTTCAAACAAGTTCAGCAGTTTGTACAGCGGTTGAATCAGGTCGAAGTAATCCGCATCTTCGGAAAATTTAAATGTACTACCAAACCACACACGGGTGACCGATGTCCATCGATGTATATTAAACATTTCCTTAACGTGTATGTTCCCACTCTTTCGTTTGAAATGAATTGAACAAAACTACCGTCAACAAGCAATGGTGCGGATGTTTTACAACTAGAAATCCCATTAAAAATTGCATTTGTTGTCCTTTGATGGGTTGAAAGCTAATGCAATTTACTCATCACTTGTCCTGCAGTCTTTAATTAACAGTTTACAGAGGCTTCGATGGCATTCTGCGAGCTAATGACGTGTCAGTGCCTAGTAACATATCCATACAAAGAACTGATCCAGTAGCTTTGATCTGTTTTTGTAAGCAATTTCATCTAGTTTAGACCAGTGATGTCAAACTTATTCTGATTGGCGTGTTGGATTACATGTGCAAGCCCTCTTGCGGATAAAAAAAACTTCCCTCATACTGCATCGTATGAGGAAAAACAAGAACTTTTGGACTAATGATGGAAAAAGTTCTGAAAAAAAGGTGTGGTTTGAATTTGTTCATAATTTCTCATCACTATATCATTTGATATGAAGCTTCATACATTTATTCTTCATTCTTTTGTCACACAAAAGACAAAGTTTTCTTTATTGCTTCGCAGACCATTTCATTGAAGAACCTCATGGTTCGCAAGTTTGACATGTCTGATTTAGAGAATGGCGAAAACTAAGAATTAAGCGTTAACATCAACATGTGTAAAATTTTCCATGCTATTCGACGGTGCATGCTTCTATCAAGTGATAGTAAACAAAACTGTTTGAGTAGTTACCTTCTTCGTTGATTTGCTGATTGATGTATCCAAACAACATTGTTGAAATGATATTTGATGATATTGAAGTACATACCTAAGAATGTATCACGCACACCAAAGATGTGTCACTATCTTATCTTTATCGATGGATAAACATGTTTCAACTCAGCTATTAAAACGTCAGTAATTACATAAATACTAAATGTCCGATCCTAAAATAGTATGACCTAATCCAACAAACTAGATAGAGGCTTCTAAAGCTTGCAAATGTTTTAAAAATGTCAAAACTTTGTATGATTTTTTTATATTAATTATAGCACAAAATAATTCATGTGAAATGTGAAACATTAACCATTTCCTCGTCTCGTCTTCACAGGAGGGATTTTTGCTATCAAAAAATGGAGTACAGCATTAAAACTAGGTTATCATAAAGTTGAACGTTCCGAAAATTGAATTCATCATTGGGTCATTGGCTATTCTCCGTTCGAAATGGTTATCATTTATTATGGAGAGCTTCTAGTCTGATGTATTCGTGCCGTAGTTTTAAATGAGTTTGCATTGGTGCTATCTTGCAAACGAATGTGGCATATCTGCGCAAATGTAGGAATGAATAGCTTAGGATTGGTCATTCGTGCATATGTAATCTGAACGAAAAAAATCAAACCAGATGTTACAGAATGTTTTTTTCAACGTGAGAAATGAGTTGAATTTGCAATAGGCAAATCGTAGAACAGAGAACTGCTATGGGGTTTGGTGTACATTAGTTTCAAATTTGACAATTCGGTAACAAAAGATGATGTCTGATCCTTTAAAAAAGAAACTTTCGTTTCTTTTTTTCGATCGAACGAAACTCTCGCACTAGTTTTCAGCAAATGATAAAGCTTCTTTTTACCAGATCAAGATAAAAATTGATCTAAAATGCAACGTAAGTAATTGGATTAAAAAGTGTTCGTTCGCACGATGTTACTGCTGGCAGTGTTGCAACGGATAACAATGCAATGAATTGCCAGCAATTTGTTATCCAAGCTTTAATGCTTAATTTATGTCTTTTTCATCGTCCCGTTGTGAAAACAATTGATCTTTGGATAAAAATAATAAATGAACGGGGAAGCTATGTGAAAATGTTTCTAGTTTTCTTGTTCTAACGGTTCGTGTTATTTTTATGACTACTAAAGGAATAGACAAAAAATTTAATAATCATATCAATTTAGATCATAAAAAATGTAATTTCAACGAAAGAAGGAAAATGTTACTAGTGCGGTCATCTTCAGAATTTTCTGTAAAGCTCAATCACCGAGAGATAGTTAATAGATCTCTTGAGCATGAAAAAATATTAAAACCAATAAAGCAGGTAATGAAAAATTGTGGAAAAGTTTTGCACTAAACGAACCGCACTCTGGAAACGTGTCTCTTGAGATCTACGATCTTGAATGCACCCAACGGTCGTGAGAAAGTGGAAGTAACATCAATTTTGAAAAGTACTTTACCTTCAGATCGTTTTCGTGGAACTTGTGGAGGAATTAAATGGACGCAGAACGACATCGTCGAATGGATGAAAATAATAATTTTTGTGGAGATGCTAAAGTTTTCAGAGAAAATTTTGGAAGATAGTTTCTGTACGATAAACACTATAATATTTGTAATGAAAATGGTAATACCCCCTTTAACCTTTAAACTCTTACTTAAATCTACGTAGTCATTTTCTTTTCTTAAAGCACATATATTTTTAAACCAATTCGCCAAACAAACAAACCACTGACGTTCTTTCCGTAATTCTTTCTTTGCAGTATTTCCAAATGTGCCGTCCGCTCCAGGATTGTCCTGTGTCGGGGAAGACCGTAAGTAGCCCGTGCTCCACGGAACCGTTTAATAATAATCGTTTGTTAACATTGCTCGGTAGACGAAGCATGCTCGCTTGTCGTCTCCTGTTTGAGGATCGTTTTATCTACTGGCCCGATTCTACTCCATTCACTTGCAGTTACTTAACATTCCACTGCCTTGGTACGTACGGGCTATCGGTGGCAGGAAGCTAGCGGAAATTGCAATGGTTCTTCGCCAAAAACCCGGCTAGCATCTGTGTCATCTCGACCTAAAAATAATGGTCAACTGCAATCGTTGCACACAGCCAACGGTAGAAGGTTGCCGGGTGTAATGGGCTTTTGATACAATGCGTTCCAAATATTACTCCCAGATATCAACTGCTGGCTCAAAATATGAAGCTTTTACCTCCGATAGATGGCAACTTGTCTTCCGTGCCGCCGGTGCCATCTTTCCAGCGCACTTCGCCATCAAATTTTAGGAACGCCTCCGGTCATAATCATAAAATAGTCAACTGCAACTGTTACAGCTACCAGTCGTCCGACCCGCGCCGACAGCTCTGGCGAATCGGGCACAGTATAACGACCGACAAGAGCTCATAACTAGCTTCATGATCTTCATTAGAGTGAAGAAAATAAGCTTTTTACTTAAGGTTCTACCGTCATTGGTTTGGATATCGTAGCCTCCGGGTGGATTCGCTGACCGAGTAATCTTGGTGAGTTGTCGCTGGGATATGCTCTTCTGGTGGCGAACGCGTGTGTATGTGTGTATTCTACGCTTTTCGATAGCATATCGGCAGCTGTACGCTAACACCGAAAGTACGCCAAAAATTCTGCGACATTTCCCGTAGGATAGTGGGGGAATGGTTAGGGTTGTCTGCTACGCGGTTGGAGCTATAAATTTTATTTCCGGAATAAATCATACCAATGCTGTGCAACGTTCTTGAAACTGCTTTCGATGCAGCTGCCACCATGCGACCGTTTAGTGAGGTAGTGGGGAACACAAAAAAAGGTCCGTGCTGCAGCTAAAATATCTAGCATCTTGGCGCAAACGTGCAATTGGTTTTGCGTTAATATAGGGGGTAGGGCAAGAGTTTCTACCGTGCAAAATAGTGGAAAAGGATAATGCATGGAGGTTTTCTTCGCACGAACACCAAGCCAGGTGACGTGATTCATCGTCTATTTTACGCTTTCGATTAACGCCAACAGCTTGCAGTGTTGCCGGTGGCTGGATTCTCTTTAAGTGTGATATAATATTTGAAAGAGACAAACATAAAATGCTTTAACATGAGTTAACATAATTTTGAAGGGTTTTTAATTGTTTTATGTTGATACATATTCAATGTTTGATAATGTTAACACTTACTATCCTATTCGAAAAAATATCTTTCAATAAAAGAATCAATCAAGTATTGACACCTTCAAATGTATCCCAATCAGGAAAATTTGAGCATTTCAATTTTGATACAGCGTAATTATGTCACTGATAAAATAATTGAATATGTTTCATTGAGAAAATCTTCTCTATTTTATTTCAATATCATTTTGTTTTGTTTATCCCTACAAATTACAACCGTTTTAGATTAGATAAAACTCCAAAAATTAAGACAATATCATGATAAAAGAATATGGAGACGCCCAATGGTTTAGTATTTGCTGATACAGTCGAACGTCGATTATCCGGCCTGATTATTAAGTAAAGTTTCCATTTGCACAATCGTTTATAAGTATTGTAACGTATGTCTGGCTTTGACATCCTCCTTATTTTTACTCATTTTTTGTCAAATTAAGTTGTTAATTAGGAATTTAAAAATTAAATTTGATCTCAAATTATTAAACATGGGTTATTTTATGAATTTTATATGAATTTTGTCGTTGGTATCCCCATCTTCATCTCCAAACTATGCATTATAAACATATAACTGATGTTTAAATTGAATGGCCTTGTTATCCGTAAAATTCGATTAATCAGCATATGACGGGTCCCGAGTTGCCCGTATATTCGACGATCTACGTAAGCCGAAATAAAACTTGATCAATTGAAATAGTCCAGAGGTTGTTCCAATTTAAACTCTTATTATACCCCGTGCTTCTAAAACATTTTTAAGCAATCTATTCCAATTATTAGGAAAACTTAATAAATCTTTAAACGGTACGTTATTTTGTCCGGCAATCTCAATGGAGTTACGGATATAGTTATTGATTTAGTGCATTGCTATTGCCCTGAATAATTGGTTTCGTTCTTTTATTCACGACTAAACCCATGATTGATCATCCAACACCTTACGCAATTACGTCGCACGACAAAGGCAGGAAGCGTCTTAATTGCGTGAAGGTAACCGTCAACCCACGCATGCCGCATTAATGTTGCTTTGCTAGTTGTTAATGTTGTGCGTTTGTAGGTGTACCATTTTCAAAGCCGGAAGAGGGTGATAATCTCACGCGAATCGCAACGAAATGAAAGGAAATTTTCCCCAATCAGAACGTACACACCACCGTGGAAAGATTGCGTACGCTTCAATTAACCTCGTTTTCTTTGTGGCATGGTGAGAGTGAAAAAGGAAATACGCCCTTGTCCGAAGGATTCCTTCACGCACGGTCTGCCATAAACGTGTCGAATAGCGCACGCAATGCAAATGAAACGCAATGCACCGCAATCAGAATATCATCTGCAGTTCCGCGCTACTGAACGGTCAATCTGTTTAAGTGGATATCATCAGTGGGTATGCGTTTCTTAGTCAACCTCTGGTTTCATATCCTAACGACTTCGGAATCCCTGTATGCAATATTTGTTCTTCAAAATGTCATTGTACAACCAATTACAAGATTATCTCCATTTCCAAATATGCTGTAGGATAAAGAAATATTATTAAATTGGATGTCAGTAAGAATTTTGCAGATAATGTGTTGGATTATCAAAGTTATACGTCTCTTTGCAGAAATTAGTTGTTGGCCACTGTTTGCTGATAGAGGTAGTTGATAGCAGTGCAATAGCCACAAGTATGGACAACCTCACAAACGGTATCGATCGTTTCGTGCTTTGAAGTCGGAGTCCAAACGCTTTCGAACGACTTCGGGGCATTGGCGCGGATCTTGCAAAACCTTTGCAAGGTGTATCACATAGAGGGCATCCTTTAGATCCTTTAGAACAGTGCTTTTGGGATACGATTGAATTCAAACTACCCGATATGTGTCCGCCGCTTCGGTGTGCGTTGCGGTTCCATCGAATTAATGGATACGCAACGCATCGGCACATCCCTGGAATGGCGCAATGTACGCAGTACCGATCTACATACGTAGCGTGCCTCGTGCCACGCTGTTGTGCCCATTCACGTCCGTGTATCTTCTGCGATACATCCCGACAGGGGATTTTCCAACTGATTAAACCGATTCCTTTCCAACGCGCTAACGAGCCCCACTGTCTGTCTATGGCGACACAATGGTAAATCAGTGGCGCAATCACAGCAAAAGCCGCCTTGTTTTCCGCTTGTTCTCGGGCCACGCGACTGCCTCTTGCATGGGACGAAAAAATAAGAGGGAGAGGGGAGGCTGTCTCGAGTGATAGTTTATTCATTTCTTGGGTTTTAGAAGCTTTTGATGGTGTGGGCATATGCAGATGGACCTGCTGCTCGCTGGTGGTCGCTCGTATGGAAAGGGGCGAGCTTACCGATTGTATTCGTTGATTTACATTGACGTTGATTGGTATCGTGGCAATGTGCGCTCGTTCCCCTTGTTGATTCGCACACGGCTCTTGTTTAGCTTCTGCTGTGCGTTGCCTATATTCCCGCTTGGAAACACGTGATATCTCCGCGGGAACTAGTGTTCCCGCCAGCAGATTCATCGTTCCGTGAATGTCCTGGTCGAGTTTCGCCGCAGTGTAGCGGCAGAGAGCTTTAACCAGAATGAGCTCGCACGATTGGAATGGAGGAATTATACAGAAGCAACCGTTTGAAGCACTTAAAGAGCTTCCAGCTGTCCTCGTCGTGCCATTGTTTAGCGAAACAATGCACAGTGCGTTTGTTACGCCCTCGAGTGACTTCTTGAGGGATTGGTTAGAGTGCTATGAAAGCTTGGAAAATTACATCTGGGATTTCTCGTTGTAATACACCAATGCCATTTCCATTGCAGGCAGGTATAGGTAGATAAGATTAATTTATTGACGACCTTCGAGAAAGAAGCACAACATCCGCTTGGATTGCTAAAGTCTAAAAGTCCATGCAATTGTCAGAATTGTGAGCATTACGATTCAGTTAGGGTTAGGATGGATGGTCAATTTTAGCTTCATTTGATGGACTTGCTAGTTGCAGAGCTTTTGTTGCAGGTGATACGCTTGCCGTCGGCTTTGTTATGTGCTTGAAATTGTAATTAAATCATCTCTTCTTGGCAAGCGAAGCATGCATTAGATTATGCTGACCAATTTTCCAGTTGCCCGTGGGAATGCGGAGTCCAAACTAAAGCAACCAGATAAACCACCGTCATAGTGGTAGCAGCTGAGTTACGGACAGCTTAACATCCAGCTAGCAGGTTTGTCCCTTTCCCGTAGCAGCAACGATACCTACCATCTATTTGTCTAAACAAAGAGGCAACTTTGCCAGCGGAAGGAAGTAATCTGCGCATTGTCTAAGGCAGATTGACGAAGGTAGGCTTCATCTCGAGCGTTTTGTGCAGCGTCGTCAATGTCTGATATAGCTTTGGAGCGTAGTAAAATTACAGGAAATTTAGCTACCATTTGTTGGTTGCCTACAGTCTCTAGAAATGTCGCTCAGCTTACTTTTGTATTAATTTTCATCGACAAAGGTGTGCGCAGTTGTTAAATTTAATTCAAACCAATCAGAAAGCTTCTGAAAATATTATTAAATAAATAAATTAAACATCGTCTACATCAGAAATGTGTGGGTGCTTTTTTATTGTGCGCAATTTAGTCGGTAAAAGCGCGCCACTGTTATCTACATCCGTGCACGACCGTGCAAATTAAACATGTCGCATATTGATTTTAATTCGCTCACCATGTTTGAACACAGTCTGTCTTCCGTGCATCCGTTTGTGCGAAACACTAAATTGCTCTGGGTATAAACACCACAGAGGCGATGTTCTACTATTCGATCAGCAGAATGTTGTTGCTGGTAAGTTGTCACAAATAACGTGCAAAAACATAACGCCTTTTTTTGACCCGTACATGTTCGAGTTTTTACTTGATACGAACAAAAGAAGGGCATCGTGGAACATCAATTTGCTGTATCGTCGAGAGTTGTGTACTCTAACGTTCAGCGTGCACTGAATGTTAGAGTGTTTTTAGCTTTTGTGTTGATATTTTTTCCTAAAACAGGCTTTGTTAGATCTTTTATTTAAACGCAACATTTCTTTGTTTAGTTGCATAAAAGAAAAACATGAATTAATATAACGTTGGTTGCTCTGGGGAATTGTTTCTTTCACTCGGTTAAATATAAAATAAGTCCACCATTTACCGCACTGACCTGAACCATACTATCAGAAGCTTAGGGAACATCCATTAAATACGTAACGCTGATAGAGGGGCGATTGCGGTACCGATCTTCAAACGGTACGGACCGAGGTTCAAATCCCACTCGGACCGTTCTCCCGTGGACTATCCCACTACGTGGTCTTGTTAATAAGTCTTGTAAGCCATTACATGGCCGGCATGACCGGATAAGTCGTTCCCTAATGAAGAAGTAGAAGTGGTGCTCTCGACTCAACATCGGAGCTAGGACATATTGTGGTTTTTTATACTTTGATGTTAAAACCAGCAGCTAAAAATGAAGACTAATATTCTCCGGGGAACCTACCGTCAAATTGTTGAAGATACACCTTGATAATATAAGTCAAAAATAGTTTAAACAACTGTTAATGAATAGCATCGATTACATGGATATCAGGTGATTTATGCTCTCTATCTAGAATAATTACCACACCAAGTCCTCGAACAAGCTTTTCATGCGGTTAAAGATCAGCAAAAGAACAATGCTTTTCGGCTCGAGCCTCGTGGTGATCACCAATGTCACCAACAATTGTGAACCAAATTATGACACTCATCGTTCGTCTGTGGTAAGATTCTTCGTTAGTATAAAACGAGACGTAATAGATGTAGAATATTCATTGCAAACACAGAATTACCAGTATTTTTCCTAAATTTACAAATTAAAACTCCTACAAAAAAATTACAAATTGAATTATGTTCTTGGGATTGGTGGAGGAATTGGCTCTATAGTTCTCAATTTTAGCGTTACGTAATTAATGGATATTCCCATAGACACGCGATGTAAATAAGTCAAAATGCTTAGGTTGTATTCTGTGCGCAGATGAAAGAGAACAGCTCGTTTGCCATCTACGACCCGTACACGTATGCGTATATGCAAATTGTGCATCTCGAGTTGCCAGCAAAAAGTTCACAGTCTGAGCGAACGCTGAAAGCTTATCTGGTTGCTATTTTTTGTTGCTTTCACAGAATGTATAAAATGTGTGAAAAATAACGAAACGGGTCGATGAACAAAAAATAAATTTTTAAATCGTCCCTGCTGGAATGGAAATGTATATGCCGGCAGGAAAATGTGTTGGGATGCGCGCTTGTACTAGCATATAGGGGTGTTTGCCGGTTTGGCCAAACGTGTTCGCCTTCTCACAGTCTGATATGCTCCTTCTCACTCTCATCATCGGGTTTCCGTTGGCCTAGGGCCAGTCTGTACGGTTTTTCTCAACCCGGATAGGGCTAAATGCACAAAATGGGACAAAGTTTCGCAATAAAGTGGGTGGCATAAAGGCGACTTGTGCAAACAAAAAAATAAGCTCTTCCAGGCTAAAGTCGGGAAAGAAAAAAAACGTAGTCGATGACAAAAAACGAGCACCTTCGATAGTGGTACGTTCGCTTTCGAGTAGCTCTCTATGTTCCAATATGTTTATCATCCATTAGGGTGAAATGTGCGAATAGATGAAGAGCGAGAAAGCGTGTATGTGATTTGGGCAACATTGCTGTTTTTTTTTTCTGTGTGTATCCTCGGTACATTCTTTACCCAGTGCTTTGCCCGTAGGCACGGAGCATATAAATTGCAGTGGAAATTTGTTTATGACACTTTATTTGCCGGAAAGGCGAATCCTCCTATGCCCTACATATGGATGGATGGGGTGAGAGTGCGGAAGATCCGTGTAGATAAATCAAATAAAGTGGTTTCTACAATTGATGTGCTACTTTTTTCCTGTTACGAAACCTTTGGCGGAACGACGTGGCAGCAGCGCGCCGGGAAACTAATCGTTAAAAAAGCTAAAGGGCATCTTTATGCGAATGTGTTTGCGGTGGTCGTTTCTTCTGTGTTACATAACGTGATGTGATTTGCCTTGAACATCTAAGTGAAATCATTGCGTGCACGGGTGGATGTGTGTTTTTTTCTACTTTGCAAATTGCAACAGAAATGTAAGCATCGAGTAACTCTTCTCCAAGAGCTGCGCAAAGCTATTCATGGAGATTTCGCCAATGCCGGCAAAGCTGAAATGCAATGTTCGGTCAGATTGGGCCGTAATCAACAGAAACGTTCGCTTAACATGTTGATACTGTGATGCAAGTCGTTGGTTGGTGCTCTGCATTTGTAGTGTCCAATCGAAATCGTATATTACACTGGCAACGTTTAGTTTCTGAACAATCATAAATAGAAAGAGAGTGGGAGAAAGATTAGAGATTAGATTCCAAACTATTACAGTGTAATCCACTTACTAGATTCCTCAAATGTTCAACACCCTGGCAAAGAAAGAAAGACTCGGTTAGGAATACCGTCATTGAGATAACGTAAACGATGGAGTAGCTCGATAGGCCATGCGATGCTAGAATAAAGCAGCAGTCCGCTATGACAAGATATGTGCTGTAGTATTGCACGTATGCGATCGGCCCAATAACTGCTTTAAGATGTTGAAGATGGCTATTAAAGTAATTTGGAAGATAGGATGTTATACATCTTCTTTCGTTCTCTTGAGCACTTTCATATACTCACATCAGTAAGTCCTCCAGTCGTTGCATATGGGGCCTTAATCGATCAATAATATTATTCCAAAAAGTATCCTCACTTCCCAAATCTTGATGAGAACCAACACTTTTGCCAAGGTCTTCCAGAGAGTGGAGCAGAATGTCAATTTCCAACTTAAAAATGCACATTAGTAAATAGCACATCATGAAGCCTGTGCAGTACATCCCTCCCCAGCACATCGTTAGCACACCGTACACAATCTGTACCGGCCAGCCGCCAAGAGCAGTGCCTCGAAACTGCAGCATAAAGTCCTCCAGCTTCATCACGTTGGTTGCCGTGAAGCAGACGATCTCGACAAAGTTAATGGCCATAACGCCAAGAATCAGTCGATTAGTTCGCCGATAGAACTGAGCACGTTTCGCGACTGCCCACGGGTTGTCCCGTTGGTAGGAGCGATCGTTCAGGAAGGTTTGCAAACGTTCCATTAGTGGGTAATGCCACTCGAGGATAACAACTCGTAGAATAACTGCACTGAAGAACCACAGCACACCGAGAATGTTTGCACTGCTCAAGCTGTCCTGCCAGTGATGCAGTACCCAGTGAGTTTTGTAAACGTAGCTAAAGTAGATCAGCCCATAGAGTGCGCGATAAAGATACCACAGGATGCGATCGCCCCAACTCCGAGCATTGTAATGAATCGCGTAAATTTTCTCAAAATAACGCTGTATGATGAAGAAGTCGGAACTCTCGGTGTAGCGTGAGATGAGGTCCAAGAACTTGATGAAACGCATCTTGAACTGTGTCGTTCGAAAAACTAAGTGTCATTTATGAGATTTATAGTACTTATATAAGGAGGAGTTCATTTGTTTGTTAGCTGTCATAGCAACTATTTTTTTTGTTTCTATGCTTTTGAAATCGTGTATGTCAAAGGTGTTAAGCGTTACACGTATTTAATGACGCTCAAATTAATGACTATGAATAAGAGTGCTACTATATGGTGCTAATTCCAAGTAACAACCTCTATAATTAAAACATCCTGCCAGCTATATAATTTGCCGCGACACGCTTTGATCCTCTGATCGATTGATCTTGGTGTTAATTAATAGCGTTATTAGCACCACCATCTGCTCCTTAAGCTTCGGTTCGTTCGTTTTGCACACAAGGTTTGAATTTTACTGCTTCTAACATATTTTAAAGCGAAGTTATTAGTGTAGTTTGAAAACTTGAAATATTCCCTGTAACAGCTTGAGAATGTGTATGTTCATGCAATTCCATTAACTTTAATGCTCAATTAAGTAAAGCATCCGCATTAGCGAAGGCAAGCATTTGTATTCAGCGAACGATAAATCAACAACTCTTGGAAAGGAGAATCATTTGTACAAACAAAAAACCCCGACCGGGCGAAGAATTGAAATGGAATTCATTTTGCTTTTGCCTCGCTCCATTTATTAGTTAAGAAATTGTTAAGCAAACACGGTGTTAATGCCAGTTTTAGCACGACCTGCATGAGCCATATTCTCGTTGAACTGCGCCCGGTACGGTTCCACACTTTCGGGTAAGAAACTTTTTCCTACTTGTTGCTGGCGGACACGGGAAAAATCAATTGCACAAATCTGGTTTTCACTTCCCGAAGAGCAAATTAATCAGCCAGCACAAACATCCGGAACCATTTGCGATCCCCAACCATCCGTTCTGCTCGTGCATACTAACCAGAGCCGCGAATTTCCTAACCGGACCAGCTCTGTTCACTGCCAAAGACAAACACAACAGGCTTCCGAAAATCCCTTTCCATTCCGTTGGTGGTGGAAATAAAAAAGCTATCTCCTGGAATGGAACCACCGTTCGGTGTTCCGGCGACGAGATGATGAATCGGTGAAGTCGTCCTGAAGAGTTCGACATCGGTGCTGTAGCAGCGGGTTGTTGCATCTGTTCCGATTGATTGTTCTATGTAAATTTGAGCAATCGCGATTTGAACAAGAGCCGGGCCATAGCTTAGCAGGGGCCATGATCCTGAAGACTTTCTGCGCGGAGATGGATGTTGATGTTTGATCTGTGCCTCCCAGGTTGGTAAACCTCGCAATCGCACTCCGTCCAAAAGGTGGTGCCGGCCTTTTAGAGAAGTACGTCAATCCTTTTCTCAGGAACCTGGGGTAACGCAACTGGTGTGTCGAAAGCTGATTGTTTTGGAATTTGATTTGAAGGATGGTGCTGGAGTACACGGTGAACAGTTCGATTATCCCTGAACCAGGGTGCGATGAGTCGTCTTTTTCTTGGTGCTATATTTAGTATCACCTTTTTGTTGACTCGATTGAATCTCTGCTTCGGATGTATGGTTGCGAACTATTTTTTTTTGTACGAAACAAAACACCCATTCCAGCTTCTAGCAGTAGAAGCAACAGTAATTTGATTTTGCAGCAAGTATTGATCGATGGTTGAATGTAGGTTGTGGTATATGCTAAACTTTTGTTTGCCTACACGTAGATCTTTGCGAAAGGTGTGTGAATCGGAATCATCAAACACTATTTACTCTAAAAAGTTCATCACTCTAGGGCCTGAGGCTAGCCATCTTTCTTCAATTTGATGAAGGAAGTTCCTCCAACTTTGTGATGAGTGATGTAACTGAGGATTTAAAGCTCCCAATAAAACACAAAACGTACGAATTTGTGGAATACTACAACATGTATTAATATGATGGTGCTGACACAATCAAATGAGTTTCCAAGTGTTTCGATTTGAAGAATTTTGGTCTGACAGAAGTTCATTAATGTTCATTAATAAGCACAGATCGTTCTTATAAAAATTGCCCATCCATTTTATCTATTAATGTGCAGATATACGTTACAAGTGCATACTTTGTTATTTCTTTCGAAAGATATGCAGATTGTTTCCGCTGGGTTCGGCGTTAGAAAGTTTGGAAATGAACTTTCCCTCCGTCTTGGAAAAGAAAGTTGACATTTAACATGCTTGTAGCAATTATTAAAATAAAATCGTCCGAAGCATGAAACCAAGACCGATCAGCTGAAGCATGAACAAAGGTAGGGAAAAGAAACTTTTCTTAAACCCAAATTACCAGAAGAACACTGTCAGTGGAGATTCCCTGTACGCCTTGAGCGTTCACCTTTTCATTGAAATACTGTGTTGAAAGTTCATCCTTGTGTGTCAACTTACTCATCAACATTCCTTGCGAATGAGTTTGACGTATGAAGCATTTATTCGTACGGATGTAATCAACATTTCAACATCAGAGCGAGACGTTCGTTATCTAGAACATCCCTTTGTGCCATGTTTTATGCTCCGTTTGAGAATTAAAGATGTGCATTACATCATATTCACAAATTCTGTTCATATTATTCATTGCCAAGCTGACAGAGCACATATGCTTTCTTTTCCACGCGCCAGAAATGTGTATTCATGTGTATTAAAGAGCTTTTTTTCGGTGTTAAAGCGTTCGCAAGTTTGCGAGTTTATTCCGAGAGCTTGATTCTGGCATCTCGCAGCACAAAGCACCGCGCTCTTTAGCAGTAGCTCATAAACTAAGGGTAGTAAAAGTTGGTTTAGTTGCAGATATGATGATAAATTAATTTTTCTTTTTTCTCCACTTAAACTCCTGCGTTCCGTGTGGTGCCGCCGGTTAATTGTAATCCCACCGGCAGATGGAAACCTCAAATCAACGCAAACTCGTTGGACGATTGTCAGTGTGAACGATGGAAAAGTGAGCACATATAATTTATGCACATAATACTTGCCGCCGTTGCCCGTAGTGGGGCGGGCGAAAAAGCAACCATGGGTCTTAGTGTGAGCAAAAAGTGTGCCTTCGGTGCCACGTTTTGAATGTGGCATTCGCTGAAGAATTCATTAAAGAGATGAATTACCGACGACGGACGCCATATGGCGCCTCGTAGAGCTATTGAAGTCGCAGCAAATGCAAAGCTCTCCAAATTTTCACTCGGAACCGTCGTTTTCCACGGCCCGTTCGTTCTTTTCCTTCGCGCAGATTTATGCAGGAAATCCTTACAAACCCGTCCGTCAGGTTTGTCGCCCATCGACTTGGCTTGATGACGGCTTCGAACCATATGCTATAGTGGAACGTTTCCAAAAGTAAGCCCTATAATGTGGATTTGTGACGAACTGTTACACTGTGAACAGGACGGTGTGTTTTTGTGGCATTAAGAAGTCGCCGATGGTGCACATTTAATCCGTATCCCGCAGGAAAAAGGGGATTATGAATTTAGTACCTGCCATCAAACGAAAAGAAACTTTCGGCCGTAGTCGGAAAATATCCACACAGTCCAAACGGCACGTGACAGGGCGAACGAATGCTTTGGCAAAGGGCGTATTCCCCACCCGTGGTTTTGGGTTTTGAATTTTTAATGCATAATGTACTTAACACAGCCGCAGCGCGCAGCAACTGCCGAGCAAAAGTTGCCGATGCGATGAACCCTTTTCCACCCTGAATAATATCCAGATGGCCAGACTCGCTGTTCGGGAGGCACGGAGAAGGGAAGGGTCGCTAAATCTTGTTATCAGTTTTGGAAACTAAAACAGTTTTCCGGAACCCCGGGAAGTTTGACCGACATAAAGCGAGACGAAGCTTAAACGAGTTATAAGCACGGGACGATTAAATGGGACGTCGCCTTTTTTTACAGAGGCCAAAAAAAGTGAAGCATTTTGAAAAGAGGGGTTTGTTATAGTTGGGAACCGGTTTGTTTGACTACTACGCAAAACTTTATATTCGATAAAGTGTGAGAGGAAAATGCGTAAATCTCATTTGGATGATGCTTACTGAACGGAAGTGTACCGTCCCAGGGGTGGAATGGCAAATTTAATGATGCACTGTTGTTGTTTCGGTTTAACAACCGCTTCCGTAGTTTACATCGGAGCTTCGGTGATAGGATGTGATCCAAAATGCAGCCTTCGTCAAACAGAGGTACATTATGTGTACAAGCAATTATTAAAATGTGTATCATTCATGAGAGCTTTTTATGGTTATGAGGGGTGGAGCTGACAGGAACCTAAACGTAGTGTATGTCGTCTTATTTGATACAAACTGTGAGTTTTTATGTGTGCTAAATGGCTTGCTACTAGTCGTACCATGGTATCATGCGTATACTGATTCCGAATTTAAATCCCTTCATGAAACAGGATTGAGAGTTTAATCCTGTAGTATAATGTGGCGTCAATGCAAACACTCATTGGAGCTTCTAATGAGAGCTATGTGAGTGCAGCAAAGTTTTATCAGATTACTATTTTAGTGTTTACCATAAGCCTTAGTTTCTGTAAGGGATTTTATCTGATTACTATCTAGGTTGTGTGGAATATGATGGAATACAAAAAAATGTATTTTTATTCACGGATTGTTTAAACTATTTCTTACTGCTTATATGTTCCTGAAATGTTCACACAATCCCCGGTAATACATTTTACCATAGTTTATTCTCCAGTTTAAGCTTCAATTAAACATCTCGTCCCCTACCATTGGGGCAAGAGTATAGTGGTTGCATAAAAAACAAGAGAAAACAATGGAACTGGTTGCAAGTGACCGGGTAACGAATGGATAACAGTAATGGAATATTAATTTTTGCCTTCAGCCCACTGCCCAGTGGCATCCATATCTGCGTCCATGTTGCGTTCGGTGAAAAGTGTTCACCACCAAACACCAAACGAGCAGGCGAGATAAAACGCAGTCCCCCGGTATAGGGATGTTGTTTCCGGGGTAGGTAATGGAAAGACAAAACGGGAAAGTAAAATGTTAAATATCACCACCCGGAATGTACTTTTTGATCGTGGATAACGAAATGTGTGCGGTTCACTCGTTCGTGTGCTATGGGCAAATTTTTGAAAATTAATACCACAACCCTTTCGAGAAGCGTGGATAGGATTTGATTTTGTGTGTGTGTGTTTCTCTAAATTACATAAAGTGCATAGAGTTTCCATAATTCCAGCTGAAAAGGGAACACGAGGCCCAGGAAAAGGATCAGTTGGGCGTGTGTAATTAATAGAATAAATTGCATCCCCTTATCGAAACCGATATTCTAGCTGGTTGCGTATTAGTTTGAATGATTTTATGAACCACAGTCCGTAACATAACTATAAACTCACATACTAAAATACTTAGGGAAAAAACTTGAAGTTGACGAGCAAATTTATATCCTTATTTCCAAATTGTCGAGCATAAAAAATCCTTCTGATGTTATGTTAAGGTTTGAAAGGTTGTAGCGTTATGATTTTTAGAAATTGTTGACGAAATCAAATGTCAACAGTCCGACCAAGGTAAAGAGTCCCTGCCGACCCAGGTTGAGTTGTTTAGCAATAGAGGGCGCTAGGGTCGGAGACGAACCAACGATCCCGAAACTAACCGAAGGAGTAAGATCGATGACCGAGGATGGTAGGTGAACGACCGTGGACGAGCGAATTTAAGTGCGCGACGAAGCGAAAAACGGGCCTTT
>KB663611.1:3295976-3385091 GCA_000349025.1 Anopheles minimus | reverse complement strand
GCGAAAAACGGGCCTTTTTGCTAATCGACACCTTAGACGCACAAGTGAATTTTTTAACCCTTCTGAACGGCGTACTAATTGAATAAAAGTGTTAAAAGAACTTGTGTAGTGTTTTTTCGTAAAAAGATCGCGAAAAGTCTGTTGCGGTAACGCAACAGAAATATTGAACCAATATGTGCTCATTTAAAAAAAAAACAAAAACAAAACTTTCCAAATTTACGAATCTTTGGTTGGAGCCCACAATCATTAACATATTACGAAGCACATACAAAAATTAACATTATTCGATAATCATTTCAAATAACTCTCATCCAAACAGTTTTTGTCTTGTTTTTTTTTCGAAAATGATAATTTGCTATAAAAATAATGATTTTTTGTAAGTAACCTTATACCACCTGACTTTATGCCTCCTGTGTAATTGACAACCAAGGGCGATCCTGTGGCCGAGGAGATAGCGGCGCCGGTCTTAAATGGCAAGTACCGCGTAGGAACCATGATCGCAGCATCGGGCGTCGGTCGAAGTTTAAAGCGAAAATTCGACAGTCGATATTGAATTGTCATCATGGCCGTTGAAAACAGAGAGAAAAATGTACAAATAGAAGACGAAAGACACGTTTCACCAACGAAAGCTTTAGGTTTCGTTATTTTCACATGTGTTTCAAGCTGGAAAATGAAAACCCGTCAAGAACAAGTTAAATAGGGCATAAAAATATTGATTTTTTTTTCTATATTATGGTTTTATTATTATTTATAACATTTGTAATTAACTTTAAAATCTAGGCCGCCTTATAATTCTGTTACGGACTGTATAAACGATTATAATTTGAAAATTTTGTTATACGCAAACACATTTTCATTTAGTTTTGTCATATTGTAAATGTTTCCCATAATATTGTTAAAACTGATTACTAACCGCCATAAATGTACGAAAGCAATTTTGTTCCACGTACATTCCCTCAATCAACTCCAATTTAATGAACGCTAGAAATCATCAATCATTTAATTTACTTGCTACCTTCCCACCCCAGTCTGTGTCTATTGGAACTCGTTTTCAATCGCAGGAAAAGTATTCCTTGATCATACACCGTCATCCCGTCTTTCCATGGGTTCCAAGCTTTCCCGTTTACAGCGGCCCAGTTCTGTGGGTACGCGCGTCTCTAGGCAGTTAACAGCTTAATTGACTTAATCCAATTATCCTTACCCTGGTGGGATGTTGTCGGTGAGCTTGATACGCGCTATCCTTCCATGCGGTTATAGTGAAGCAGGCTGAGAGATGCGCATTAAGCCCCCCAGTGTACATTCCGCCGGAAGGCTCGGTGCTCAGGATGTAGTTTTTTTTTAGTTCCCTGTACATCGTCCACCTTTCACTCATCGTGCTAAATGGCTTGTTGGTGTTGATAGAGCTCGGACTAAGCCCGGACTGGGGGCAATAGGTGACCAGAACGTTTTTCCACAGTCAAGCGGATTCCAACCGACTAGTTTGCGTTTATTGGATTTTACAGCAGTAGGTGAATGAACGGATGATGCTGTATGTAGTTGAAGATAACTTCTCTCGTGAAGGGTGTTAAATGGAAATGGGGGTTGAAGGACTGAGGGAAGGTATTTTTATTTCTAAGAAATTTTGAAAACATGTCCTGTAGCGTTTGAAATATGAAAACAACTCTTAATCTATTTCGTTTTTAATGCAGAATGTCTTGATTATGTGTTCGTAATCTGTCTCAATATGGAGTGATGCAATTTGTTCCGTCTTCTTTATTGCAATTGTTGCTACCCTGCTAATCGGATTAATTTGGATAGAGTTCCATCATGCAACAGAATGACTGTTACAGAAATGAATAACAAAAAACGTCTTGGCATGTTAATCCATTTCTATTCACTTTACAGTGGTCAGCACTAGTTCAGCATCCTATTGCTCACGCGTTCATCCTGTCGTTTGTTGGGTAACTTCGTGGTAGTTTCAGCAACGCAACCATACACGGATGCGTACCCGAACCTAATTATATTACCTTGTTGTATGTCTTGTGAACATAATTCTGTAAAACCTTCTCAAAAGGTAAATATTAGCATTTGCTGCACCGTCTCGACGTTGAGCTTAGTAGCGGATCAGCAAACATCGGTACGGAGAACCGAGCGTGGATAGCCAGTCTGTTTGTCTGTGCAACAATTTTGTAACAAACCCCATGTTATGTGGATCTGGTTCCCAATCTTGGTTGCAACTTCTACCTTGTAACAAATAGTTTTTTGAGAACAATAAACTTCAAATTTTGCTTTTGCAGGGACGGGATGCTTTCACTATAAAATATTGAGCGGTTGTGGCAAGTTCCCAAGCTATAACTTGACTGTTGTATGTTGAATTACAGTTCGTAGTAACATTTTTTTCGATGGATATAATCATCAAGAGTCCGCTTCAGAGATCGGATAAAATTGATTTAACTTAAGGTTAAAATGTAGTTGAATTTATGTCCTCCTCGACCTGTGTCCATCATGATACTTGAATACCCAACTTTGATATACAACCTGCCTATAAAAGGATAGAGTCATTTGATATAAATTTTATATGAAAATTCTTTGCATAAAAAAACTGTTTTATTAATGCTATTCATTCTCTATCGTTTCATTTATCACAGGTAGCATCTACCGAAGAGGAGCGAGAAGATGGCGCAAACTGTACCGGATAAATGGACACATCTTCCAAGCGAAGCGATTCAATCGAGTAAGTACACACCGCTAACTATCTCTTCATTCTTCCATCGAACCAGCTTCGGAAAAGCTGTTACAGTAGCAACTTAATCCTATCATCGGCAAAGGGTACGGTGTAATACTGGCTGGCTGTTTCGGTGCATGCAATCACTGTGCAGACGAAGCCCAGCACAGAGAGCAGCAAAGTACCTGTTCCTTTCCAGGCTATTGAATTTTCTTCATTAGACCTTGCACGGTTAATGTTCACCAGCAAAGGAGTACTATATACATGTGTGTGTGTATGTGTATGTATGAACGCGTGCCAATAACGGTGCCGAAGATGAAATTTAACGACCAACAAAATGTGCAAGAAAAAGCATTTTCCACAGACGTGATTTTTCTCCATTGCTTCTACATGCCAAAGTCTGTGTCCCACGCAGACCAGGGGTAAAACCTCATTAGTCCGTTAATTTAAAGCCGTCAAATTTAATTTTTATCCTCGTGTGCAAAGCAACGAGAAGTTTCTGCCTCTACCGGAAGCGGGGTTTTTTTGTTGCTCCCACGCCAAAGTTATTTGCTCTTGTACCGCTTTACATGATCTTCTGTTTTTTGTTGTTGTTGCTCTCTCTTCCACAGAAAGCCTTCTGCGCCTTTTGCCACGACCGTATCTGGGGTCTGGGCCGGCAGGGATTCAAGTGCATTCAGTGCAAGCTGCTGGTGCACAAAAAGTGCCACAAGCTTGGCAATAAACCGTGCAGCAACGAGCATGTCGAACCAGTCTACAAGGAGCGAGATGTAAGTATACTGGGATAGTGGAATGTAAGTACGGTGTAAGCCGTAAAAAACCGGCGTACACGATAGTGTAGGAGATATACATATGATTTGCTAGGTGATATGGACAATATATGATTTCGTTTTTTTAAATACATTTCTACAAGAGTGAGCTAAAACCATTAAAGTTTTCGGTTGTACCATCCGAGCAGTTGGAGGTTTACTTTTTACATCATCTTACTTATACGGTCTCGTTCTGAATTCTACCGGCACCACTCTCCGGGGAAATGAAAGACAGGAGAAAGGCACCGAATTACTTCGGACGGTAAAAATGCTCCAGGTGCATAGTAACACGTTTGTGGAGTGGGTTCGAAATTAAATTAAATTCATCGTCCTAACCATTACACTCACTCACTTCTTCTGGCTACGGTACAGATGATATATTCGTGTGACCGACCGATCAAAAGAGATATAGAAACTAGGAACGGTGGTACTGTTGGACGTTGCCGGAATGCTATTAAGTTGTGTGTTTTCTTTTATTTGTTCCCGCGTCCCTAGCACCATGATCCGAATGATGAATCCAGCACCGGTGACGTCATTCAAGCCCCGTTGGATTATCCGTCCGAGCTGCATTCGAGTGACGCATGCGATCAGGTACCCGTCGAGGTGAACGACAACGTCGAGGAACCGCTGGAACCAGTCACCCAGCGGCAATATTCGTTGAATGATTTCGAACTGATCCGGTAAGAGCACTCTCCAACGCAGGGAACGCGATTTGTCGTGATGGATGTACGCTTATTGATTTTCTTTTTGCGCCCTACGCAGAGTCATTGGTCGCGGCAGTTACGCAAAGGTGTTGATGGTGGAGTTGAAGAAGACCCGACGCATCTACGCGATGAAGGTAATTAAGAAGGCGCTGGTCACCGACGACGAGGATATCGACTGGGTGCAGACGGAAAAACACGTCTTCGAGACGGCTTCGAACCATCCATTCCTGGTTGGTTTACATTCGTGCTTCCAGACGCCATCGCGGTAAGACTGAGCAAATGCCATCAGGCGTGCGGGCATGTTCTGATTTGTGGATGCTGATTTCGTCCCCCTGCTCCCAATCAATTCCAGGCTGTTCTTCGTGATTGAGTTTGTGCGTGGTGGAGATCTGATGTTTCACATGCAGCGGCAACGCCGCCTACCGGAGGAGCACGCACGGTTCTATGCGGCCGAAATTAGTCTTGCGTTAAACTTCCTGCACGAGAAGGGCATCATCTATCGCGATCTGAAGCTGGACAACGTGTTGCTCGACCACGAGGGTCACATCAAGCTGACCGATTACGGCATGTGTAAGGAAGGAATTAGACCCGGCGACACGACATCCACGTTCTGTGGTACACCGAACTACATCGCGCCGGAAATCTTGCGCGGAGAGGACTATGGTATGAAGCGTTGTGGTTGCAGCAAGGGGAACTCAGTCAAATAACGTCACAATTGTGTTTATCTGCAGGCTTCTCCGTCGATTGGTGGGCACTGGGTGTGCTACTGTACGAAATGTTGGCAGGACGTAGTCCGTTTGACATTGCTGGTGCTTCCGAGAATCCGGATCAGGTACGGTGACCTTAAAAATAAGTTCAATAATGTAGCAAATATTCTCAACGTATTCTTCACTGTTTTCCATCCTCTTTTGAATTGCTTCTGCTGTTCGCATGGCAGAACACCGAAGACTATTTGTTCCAGGTGATTCTGGAGAAGACGATTCGTATTCCGCGCTCGCTAAGTGTGAAGGCTGCCTCCGTGCTGAAAGGTTTCCTGAACAAAAACCCGGCCGATCGTTTGGGCTGCAATCGCGACTCTGCGTTCTTGGACATAATGAATCATTCGTTCTTCAAGAGCATTGACTGGGAGATGGTATGTATGGGGAAGTGCAACGGTTATATTTGCTCATTCCGGTTTTGTATCGGAGCGAAACAGTTCCTCAGTATAGTTCCTTATTCGTAATGAGACGTGCGTTGTTTAACGCAGTCAATAATTACTAACCGTCCAGAAAACATAGAATAGAAATCATACAAACAGAAACTTCCCAAACAATTGGATTGACAACAGAAAGTAACATTACCTGTGAACATCATCGTTTCATGTGCACGTTGCCATCCATTTGTTTTTACTCCTGCGTACGTTCATTTGTTCGTAGAAGCTTATTTCATGTTTTCTTTCAGCAGTTTTGATTTTGTTTTAATGCTTTTGTGTTTTATTGGTTTCGGTTATGGGTAGAATGTAAAAAGAATGGAATGATTTTCATCAATTTACAATTTTTACCTCGCACTCATTAATATTCACACCGCTTTCAATCATTAAGTAGTCAATTTCCGGCTTTTCCTCATTTGATATCTGTCGTTGCGTGGCAACAAAGTGAAAAATGATAAAAAAGCAGCGTCAACATGCAACCAATGCAAGTGTGTAAATTTATTTTTTATCGCTGAAAACTCAAAATAATTGCAACCCACGATGCCACATCGATACACATATGGGTGGACCATATGGTGACCGAAAACGGTTGAATGTTGCTGTCGCTAAAGAGAAGGCCAAATCTGGGCAATTTTAATCCTTCGCAAGGACTTTCCCCTTATGATGCCATGCGGTTGTGTGATGTAAAAGGGATTTGCGGTTGCGATATTAAATATAACCTCATCCGTGTATCATCCATGTATTGTGTTGGCTTACGGGTTATGCATTCATTTTTAATTGAACATCCATCCAAATGACGTATGGTGGTGGGTTTTGACAGAGTATTTGTTACCTATTTGTGGCCATCAAAGGTGGCACAAAAAGGGGGAAAAACTGGTGACCATTTACGTTAGAATTTCCGGTGTGCGGTTACGAGCAAAATCCATTTGACATTTGTTTGACATTATCTAATAGTCAACTACCATCAATGTCTGTCCAATACCATATTTGCTAACAATGTATTGAGTATCATGATTTAAAATATATGAAAGAAGTTAATTCATACTTCCAAAAACATATATTTATAAAACATTAGATTTACATTTTGTTTTTCTATTTTAAAAATGCATTATCTATTTGATAATTGCACAGCAACGCTTAAAGCGATCTCCCTCAGCTGTTAATGTTAGATGTAAAAATGTTTTGGTTAGCGTGCGTAAATGATAAGGGTTAAGGAATCCAATTGGATTTTTTTTATTTTGAAAGTTAAAATACATTTGAGTAGCATGATGTTTTGCTTTGCAAAAGTGAAGATTAACCACAGAACAATCTGCTGACAGTTTGAAGGGATGGAAAAACGAAACAGCACCGCCTTATACCGGTTGCCTTTTTTTTTGCAAACCACGCTCAACAAAGTGCTCCCCATTAGTTTGATTGTTGTCGTTAATGGGGGTGGTATTTTGATACGCACCGAGCAACATTAGCAACAGCAGCGGTGGCAAAAGCTTATGGTGCACGCGTACGATATTAATTTTGTTATTTTCTCGCGTACCAGGAATTCTGAGGCTGTCGCCCACGGTTTACCCATTGGCACCGAACCATTTGCCTTGGCGGTGCTGTGTGTCGGATTTTGCACGACGGTTAAAAAGAATAAAGTAAGCGCACTCTTTGCCGGATAGAGCATATAAGCTAACCGCAAATGTCGGAAAGGAGCGCAGATATAATTGGATTATGGCAGGCTATTTATGTTGGTAGGTGCGTTTTTATATTTTTTTTATTCTTGAAGTGTATCGAGCTTCCTAACTGGCAGGGTCTAGCATAACTAGCTTACCGTCGTCAACAAACCACAACCACACTGCTTAGGGTGGTTTTGTGGAGGAGTATTTAATTGGATCGGGTGATATGAAAACAGAAAGGCACAACCAGCACGAGATGGAAACGCCGGTAGTCAAAACTTACCGGGTGCTGCGGGATATTGTTTTGGGACGATATCCTCGTTGTAGCTTGGTTATGACGGAAACTAAATAGAAATTAAGAAAATAGTGATTTTGCAAATAATTTATTACTTTTCATTACTTATTGTTTTATTTGGAAATGAGTTTGTATGCACCTCTTTAATATAATTTAACATTTTTGTTCATTTGTAAACTAGATTTTCCTTCCATGATCATTCCATTCACAGATCCTGAAAGTTATAAAATATCACTTAAACAGCTATATTAAACCACACATGACACACCGTAATCAATATAACACACTATTAGTCGCTTACACAGTATCTATTAACGTATGAATATCGTATGCTTGCCAGATTAACTGAGATTAATCGTTCAAATAATAGAATATGTTTATTCTTCCTTCGAGACGGAAATTTATTCATTTTGTTTCACCGCATAAAATCGTGCTACTCGAGCTAATGGTCCATAACGATATAATTTTCACCATAACGAAACCAAACTGAAGATTCTTATATCCCCATTCTGCTGCCTATCTGTATCATCCCGGTTAATTGTCCTTGTTGTGTATTGTGTATTTTCTGCTAACTATAATCCAATTCGAATTTCGGTATCCCTTAAACACATATGATAATCGTACCGGACGGATCACAGCTTGCACAAAAGGAAGTGACGCCACCGTACATCCCCTCGTTCGATGGGTGCGATCAGGATATAACCTGTCACTTCGATCCGCAGTTCACGCGTGAACCGGCCGAGCTGACACCGGACGATCCGTAAGTTGTTAGGTGGCTCCAGCAAAATAATGATCTTAAAAAAACACACACACATGAAGGATAACGTTACCGGATCCTCCTGCGGTGAGATCGTATCACTTCAACAGTGCGCCATTATACGCGAATAGGCGGCGGAAACAACAAATGTTCGAATTGTTTTCGATCGTCGTAATCCTCGTCCAGTTGATGCATGCTTATTGCGATTATTATGTGATTCGTGTTCTGTTTGGTGATGGTTTTGGTATATTACTATTGTTTAGAATAGATTTTATGTGTACTACTATTAGCTACTACTAATATTATCGCACTAAAGCAGTCTAGATTTATTAAATGTTTGTTACTGTTGCTAACTACTTTGTGTACTGGTTTATTCCTATTTTTATAGTTGTATCAATCTTATTGTTTCATTTGCATATATTTCTTATTTTTGCTAGCGCAATTTTTTTTAATACTTTTGTATGTTTTTGAGTATTTTTTTATTTGCTGCTTCAGTATGTATATGTAGGTACAATATGTATGAAATTGTATTAAATAACACTTTTTACAACAATTCTTGAATGCTCTCTGTCTTCAATCCATTGTTTGGAAGATCAAATTATATGAATGAATCAACAAAATATATGGTTTGCCACTGATAATGTCTTTCAAATCGTTCCATTTTGTTGCACTCGACAAAATCTTGCGTGCTTATAGTGATACTATGTTTTATTTATACATATTTTTATTCTTTTTCGTTGGAATGTTCCGATTTCCGTTTCGTATTTTCATTTTTTTCATGTTCGTGTTTGCCCTTTCTCTACTACTCGCGTATACTTATGCGTTCATCATTTTCGGGGATTAGCTTGAGCAAAAGCAAATTACGCCACCGTTCCGCCCGCGACTCGACTCCGACCGTGATTTGGCAAACTTCCCGCCAGAGTTCACCGACGAACCGGTGCACCTAACGCCGGATGATGAGTGAGTATTTTGCAACAGTAACCGCGAACCGGAGGATCCAGCAACGTTTCCTCGGTTGCTTGATAGCAACATTTCTGTGGAGTTTCTTCGTGCAAGTGTGCAAGTTGTATGTGAATTTGATTGCGTTTGGTTTTGTTATCTTTTTAGTCGCGTCATTGATAAAATCGATCAATCGGAGTTCGAAGGATTCGAGTATGTGAACCCGTTGCTGATGTCGCTGGAAGACTGCGTTTGACATCACGCATCCTGCGAGCTGCATCCGTACAACATGCAGGTACGTGTCGGTGTACTGTTCCAAATGGTACACACACCTCCATCACACTTCAATTTACACCATCCTGCACAGATAGCATCCATCCACACAATTCGTACATATTTGGCACAACACTAACACTATTAGGTAACCTGTCAAGTAGGTGTATGTTTTATTTTAACGAATGATAACAAATGTAACATCCAAAATTGCAATTAGATTTAATTGGAGAAACTGTGTCTTCTTTTTATTTTCACGTACGATGCATAATTAATAATTTTCCAATAACAAAAAAAAGTCTGTAATCAATCAATGAACGTCAGATTGTTCTCACTTGAGCGCTATCCTTGTTGTCGTTTATTTTCTCTGTGTTTGTCTTTTTTCTCTCCGGTGTTGTTTCATCTTATATCATCATCAACCACCTTCTCCACCACTACCACCACAACCACCACCATCACTACTGCAACCAACTTATGTTCCGGTAGTTTTGAGTGCAGAGAAAGTCAGACTCTTTTCGGTATGATAGCGCAGAACGGAATCTGTTGAAGCGGAACCACGCCCGTACTGTTAGGTTCAGACACAATGTAATGTAATAAGTTGGAAATCAAACAAAACGTATATAAGGAGCAGCGAAATCAACAACATAACTTCGTTTGCTGTGAGAAGTACAGGCTTCCGATGCAAAAGAGGTTATGTTTTTGTGTTGCAGTAGTTCAGAAGAAAGTTGAGGGCAAACATATTTAAAGAAACGATACAAATTGCTGCTTTCCGTTTGAACTGACTGACAAACATAACTACTATACTGCGAGTAAGTAGTGCGTATTTTAATCAAAAACACGGAATGCTGGAATCCATTTAGTAAACCCTACAGTTGTTTCGATTGTGTTCATTTCACTAATCTTTATTATCCACCGCTGTACCGCTTCGACTGTCCCTTACTGACTCTCTTTCTCTCCTTTCTTGAACTGTTGTTACACATGTACTAAACTGTTGCGTGAGTGTGTTGTGCTAGTTAGCGTTTCACTCCTGTTGGTTTCTTTAAACGGGATATATAGCATTTCATTAAACCATTGTTTCATTACTTCATAGTTTAAATTACACGTGCTAGTGTGTTAAAAATCTGTTTCTTCTGTTTTTCTGTTGTTTACGTTGGTTCACTTTCTCCCATTATATTTACTATGTATGAAACAGTTTAATCGGGAGATGGGATTAGTTTCCATCGAAAATGACGAGTAGTGGCGGGATAAAGTAAGTGTTTATTTTCTGTAGAATGTTTCGTTCGTTTACTAATTTACCCATGCGTACGCCTCCATTGGATTCATTATTTATTGGATCCGGCTGAAAATTTCATCATATTCGTTTATTCTTTGTTTTGTACGGTATCTTAACAGAACTCTTTAACAGAAAAAGTGAAGTAACTTCTTTAAATTAAGGATTAATCATTAGAACGATCATATATCTGGTTCATTCACTCTTTTGTTCACTTTAAATTTTTTAAATTAGCCAGTCTTATACAGAAAAAGCGCATTCCTTGATATTTTTATATAAATGTTTATGAAGTAATAATTTTTCACAGCTTGAGCAAAAATTGCAATAATAACCGTGTTTTAATTCAATATGATTCATTCTTGCATGTACTATATGCTCCTTATGCTCTTGCTATGCTGGGCTAGGGGAAGGTTTCATTGTAAATTTATCACCCAGAGTTTTATATGCTTTCGGTTGTGGCGCTAATACTATGCACCTGATTGTGAATTCCGTGTTTTGCAGATTTGCGCATTCTTTTTTCGATTGGTTTGCAGTTTCACAGCAGTTGTTTGTCGGCACTTTTAAATGGTCTCTCTACTGGAAGTTTTATTTTATTCATGTACAATTTTCTATGAACGTGCTGCTCGGGTTGTTTTGATGCCATGTTTTTTCCCCTTTCGGTTCGTTTGCTTATTTTTTTGTTGTTGTTACCACAATTATTACAATCAATTACTATAAATTATACCACCTGGGAGTTACGAACTTCCGATCCTCCCCAGATATATGCGTACACTATCCGTACCATGAAAGCTTTGATTAAAACACGCAGGTACTAATGTGTTTGTGTATCCATGTTTTTGCAGCTATACGGTGACGATTCTAGCGATTACGATTCCGTTGTGGATGAGCTAAGCATTCTTCAATTACCTCCACCACCATCGAAGAGTCTACTGCAGCACATGTTTTGCCTTCCATTGAACTAGCCACAAGTTTAGCCGCTGCAATCTGTAAACTAGCCGAGTGAGAAACGAAGAACATACAGCTATAAGCAACAGCAAAATAAAGAAGAAATTAATTGGCACTGTAACTGCTGACCGAGGACAACAAGATCTACTGCAGCGGCTTCCAGCTTCATTCCAGACACGCTGCCCACAGATGCATTCATTCGTACTTTCCTTTGTGTTTTGTAACGGCAGCTGCGATAAAAGTTAAAATTGTTCGTTTGTAATGTAAAACTCGAAAGCGCTAATGTGCTGTGGTTTTTTTCGGTAAGGATTTTTGCAGAATGAAGATTGAGAGAAATAGCAGGGATTTAAAGTTTACGCAGCGAGTGAGTAGCGTTTGTACATGGTACACTAAGACAGGAAGTTTACATTCCGCATCAAAACGCATCATATATGCCAGCAATGCAATGTAGCAAAGCATGATGGATAATCAAACTGCCGCTGGTTCGATGACGCTTAAAGGAAATGCGCCTCATTTCCTTCTATCGTTTATCTCTCTTTACTGTCCATTTCCTTCGTTAATCTATGTTAAACTCCTTTCAATAAGCAGTTTTTTGCAATCGATTTTTAATATCGTATTCTATTTTCGTCTGGAGGCGAAAATGAAGAGAAAAACACAGTTAGCGGCAAGACTCACATGTAAGATGATGATCCGTGACAACAGCTCATTCGCTCATTATGAGCAGCAAAAGGGACAGTAAAAACAAACTTTAATCTAGAATATACGGTACTAGACATATTTAACAAGAACTTATCATAAAACGTAAAAGAGAGTTTCAAACAAAAGAAAAATCAAACAGGCCCTACATTATTGTATTGAAAAGCAAACAAAACAAAAGACACCCACACGCAAAGGAACTATGTAGAAATTGCAACAAAAAAAAAAACTTTTAGGACAGGAGATAAACGGTTGAAACACACTTTAAGCATTCCGCTACTAAACAAAAGTGAGGTTAGCGTTCGTTTCTGTTTTTCTTCCACGGGTGCGAAAGTCAACATTTTGAAAGCAAGTGTTTGCGCATAACTTATATAAACAAGAATAGTTAAATAACAAATCAGAGAAAGCATGTTACAAAAGTTACACACAAACACACAATTGCACAGTATCGTTAACAAAAGTAGTCGAAAGAATGGCATCCAAACAACAGCAACTACTGCTCGTTCGGCAAATTTAGATGGGAAACGGGCGTGATAAGTAAAACGGCAACGGCTTATGCAGACAGACTAAGAAACAAAAAGACAGCCACAACTAACCAATGGATTGACGAATCAAAAGCGACCGATTGCACGCTGCTATTGCCTACTCAAAGGTATATGGTTAGTGGTGAGGAAGGGAGAGAAATGTTTAGGTAACAAATTTATTATTAAGAATTACTACAAACCAGGGCGATAGAGGAACGTAGAATTGATAGGCAGAACATTGGCTCGGCACACATTTACGTTTAAAGGCAAATATAAGAGGACGCACACGAAAGGCGGTCGTCGAAGGAATATGGAAACTTTTAAACAATCTAGCAGAACGAAAAGCGCCAGCAACCGTGGTCACAAATCTGATACACGGTACGATTGAACTAATCTTGCATCAGTGCGGTGTCCACACTAAGTAGTTGAAAGTTTTGTACATGAGTTCAGGAAGTACACGATAGCAAAAATTATGAATGAATATTTCAATGCAAAAACCAAAATTCGTAGAAACGCACTGGCAAATGAGAGAGCAAAAAAAACACACTCAAAACAAACAAAATCATTGATAATGGTAAGGTGGATAGAAAAAAAATAATTGCAACAAAAATAGATGCGTCTTGGAGGAACTTTGCAAAGCTGTGCAGGATGTTTCAAGCTCTTTTGGACGAGCTGTGTATGTGTGTGTGTGTTTTGTTATCTACCATTCCATTTACGTTACCTTTGTGCAACACGCATCACGGCTAAATTACTTAATTCGGCTAACCGGAGCAAAAACAAAAAGAAAAACCCAAATTGAGTCGTTCGCGAAATCATTGTTCTTTAAATGTACCTTAATGTTCGTCATATGAGCCTATTTATCGTAAATTGTTTTAACAAAAACAAAGCATTAGGGAGAGAGCGATAAAAAACAACCTTCACACAAGGAAAGTTTGCACACAACCAAACTGGGAATATTTTGATAATTGTTGTTGGTGATAGTACGATTTTTGAGTCTGTATTTTTCTCAGTGTAAGTTCAATGGAATGGATGTGGTTGCGTAAGGGAAAGGATCGGTATTATGGAGAAGTCGTGTCTGTGTTGATGATAGGAGATAGGAAGTGGATTGAATGGAAGAAACCCGTTACAGAACAAACATTTGCAACCGTCATAAGAACTGGTGAAGCCTTTCGTAGAGATAAAAACAAACATTAAAACAAAACAGATGATAACAACATTCCATCGTTATCACAATGTCGGCGGCTGCAAAGCGTAAAGGGAGGTTTTATATATTTCTTAACTTACGTTTACTTATTTGCATTTTGATTCTACCATGTCCAGTTGGTACATATGTTGTATTTATACATCTATACGTTCCCATTTTCCCACACTTTATCATTATTAGTATAGATTTCCAATCGACAGCATCGGTTACATTCTTTCCATTTCCGTTCTTGTTTCAGAATTTCAAAGTTTAGTCCTTAAAAGTTACTTTATTAGCACTATATAACCCACAAACACACACTGATCAGTATGAATAATGTTTAGTATTTTGCTTTTGCGCACTTAGGTGAATAGGTTTGTTTTTTTTTGTCTCGTATTATTTCGTTTTCTTCGATCCATTCATCGCCCCCTGCCCTCAGCCCTGAAAGAGATTGTTTATTCCTTGTTCGTTGAAAACAAAAAGCAAAAAAAAAATCAACAGAATACAAAAATACGATTAACTTATAAACTGACACTAAGGCAGTATCGAGGGAAGGACACCTTCAGAACAGAAAAAGGATCGCTGAAATTGAAACTATTTCAAATAAAAAATTATAAAACCAAAACCCTCAAATGAGTACTCGCGCGGCCATGTTGCTTTTGCCATGCGCCAGTTTAGAACAATTCCGAACGAAGACCATTTGGTGCTACATCATCGCGCCGGAATCCGGAACTTCCGTGCCATTTACTGTCAATCGGTGGACAATTCCTTCCCGTTTGTTGCCGCTGGTACGTGCGCTCAGCACGAACGTATTGCTGTCCTCGATGAATGTTGTATCGGTGCCACCTTCTACAAACTCACCCTGCAAGAAATTAATTGAACGGAATGTTACCGGTTTGCCAAGGGCGCAACTACAACAGCTCGTAACAATTCACACGGTACGTACGTTTTCTTCAATAAGCTTTCCGTTTACGTAGATGTTTAAGGTGTTTTTTTCTGTAAACAATTGATAGATTTAGAATATTGTTTTTTTTTTCTTTCGAAAACAATTTTATGTTTGCTTCTTGTATGCTTTTTCGTTTTAGAAAACACGTAGATTAAACGCTCACACACCTACCTAGTACGATCCGGTAGAAATTATCGCCCAACTTTGCCTCCCATGTTTTGAGAGCTTTGGCTTGACTTTCTGTGAATTGTTCGTACGATTTGCCATCGACGAACAGGGAGTAGCTGTACCGGAAGCCGGGCAACGGATCGACCCGTATGATGCACCGTTTATCCTCGAGCTTGAACATGTCTTCCCCGACGAGCTTGAACATCCAGTCGCGTCGGAATATTTCCTGCTTATCGATCCACAGCACCCGCTTCCCGCTAGCTGTGCCGTGCTCGAATTCGATCTCGTACACCTTGCCGTACATGGGGACACGCCAGCGGGCGACCACTTCCCGGTGTTGGGCGGTATCCTTACCGCCGAGCGGTGGAATGTTAGACAAGATGTCCGTATTGTTCAGCATACGTTTGCTCATTTGTGTGCCGTTTTCGTTTCGCATATGTATTCCGAGTCAATCATCGAGTTATAGGGATGTCATTTTATCTGTTGAATGAAAAGATCGTTCCTGTGCTCAGATGGATTATGGAATATTGGATATAGCATATACAGAAAAATCATTATGGAAACTACATTCAAATTATCATGATAATATGGCTTTCATGTCTATTACATACCGGCATATCGTTAAAAGTCATTGGAAATCAAGAATTTAAAAATAATTATGATTTATGTTGAAGTAGCGGCTAAAACAGCAATAATATAAGTAACTTTTGACATCGGGTTTCAAATATTTTGCTTATAAAACAAACAAAAATCAATTGAATATAAGAAATAATATTACAAGCCCATCGGTTTTCAAGTTCTGAGAAATGCGCCTTTGTACATTCAACATATTTCGGTACCGTATGTCGATGGACTGCCATTTCGTCCTTAAACAACTTTAATCTTAAGCTTCGATATATACATTTTGTTTTGTAAAACAAGCACAAATAATATTTCAATTTGATAAAACTGTATATGTCCCTGTCAAAAGAAGTAAAACGCATACGATACAGCATCGAATACATTGTGACTGTTTGGCGGTACGATGCGTTCTAATTTTAGATATTATATCGAACGTGCCGTCATCAATTTATGACTGTTGTTGAATCCTATAATAAATGTATCGTACACAGTGGTTAGCTAAGCGGCACTTGGTTCCAAATACATGGAGACCTTGCATGACAGTGATATAAATTTGCACCGTAACACTGTAGCGCAAATATGGTCGATGATTGAATGTCTCTCTATTTGAATTCACGGGATGACGTGTAGTACATCCACTTGTATCAATTTAGCTGAAGAAAAGTGAGCAAACACTGTGAAGTACATTGTTCAAACAGTCCCTCTGGGCATCGATGTAGTACCGGTTTACCATCGTGAGTCGTTGAAAGTGAAAATTATTACGATTGCGATGGCACACGCATGCATGCATGATATATTGGCTATTCTCACAAGACAAGCCAGGCGTTGTGAGTAAAAGACACGAAACATCACTTGCACGTGGCGTGTATATAACACGCACTTATGAATTGTTGTCAGCGTATTCAGGATGCAATTTTCGTGTTCTAAATTGCATGTTGTATTATCAACAGTACAGTTTGCGTAGTTGTTTGCAGCTTTCAGGGCTTCAAAAGAAAGACAGTTCCAACCGACCATGCTGCAACAGTTCCCACACATACTAGTGAATATCATCACATTAAGCTTGCAAAACTTTTAAGCACCGCTTTGAAGCTCACAGTTCCTACTGGTAAATCACTGTACACATAAATTAAACTCCGAAACGACGGGAAGCTTAATGAAGTTTCATATGACTGCCGGGGCTGAAATGATATTACAAAATTGAATATTCACGCACCGTTGTTGTGAATAATAAATCATTCGGAACCCCGGAACGTATCGAATCGAATAGAACGTGCCTTAATCCCCGGTTTCACGCATCACAAATCAATTTACTTCCTTCGTGGCGTGGCGTGCCGTGGAAATGAGCAAACATGCGTTTAGCGACAGCCCTTCGACGAAGCAGTCGTGGCCGAGTGGTTAAGGCGTCTGACTCGAAATCAGATTCCCTCTGGGAGCGTAGGTTCGAATCCTACCGGCTGCGGACAAGAATTTTGTTTTGTTTCTTTTTTAGCTTGCAATTTTATAGATAAGATTAAGATGTGTTTAGCAGAATGCTTAGTACTTAATGTATTGCTTACTGTAACACTTTTTTCCATTGCACACTCACAATGCTTTGTTGTTGTTTGCTATATGCATACGCTTATAACACTTTTAACGCAGTAGTTTATTACTGTCAAGGTTCCTTAACGCGGACATTTTTGCTCCAAATAACCTCAAGTTCAATAACGCTTCACACCTTGATCTTGACCCTTCATTATTCAATCATAGCTTTTGCGCACCTTTTGCCCTTCTGAAGCGAGTTACACAATTGGAGCCGCACAACACTTTCCTGGCTAGATTTAATATTATCCGCCAAGGAGTTTCGGCCACGACTTCCACGGAGGACCACTAGACGGCGTTTGTCATCGTTCGCGTACTGTCGACCAACTGACGTGGCCTCCAGGCGTTAAGGTCCAGCACTAGCGCCAGTCGTGTGTGCTATCGTTGCCCCAACCGGAAACTAGGGAAACACCATCACCAACAGCAATCGGGGGTGACCTACAGGGTGTGCCTGTATTAGGGGGAAATGGTACTAGAGAAACACCGTTCACTACCGACAGCAGGTCGCTAGTCGTGGTAGGGGGATTTTTATGTTTGATGTTGGGTTGGCCCTAGAAGCATGAAAACAGGATCGATTCCACTATCAGCACTACTGGCGGGGGAACACTAAACGAAGTTTGAGTTGAACGGAATACAGTGCTTGTCACATTTTTAAGCATGTGTTTTAGATATTTAGTTTTACAATTACGAGTATGCCTTTTTTGATAATGGTTTGTGTAATTAAAACTCCTTTTCATTAATATGAACACACTTTACATTAATTAATATTTATTGATATTATTAATCTCTAACAGGCACAAAGAATATAAATTTATCAAAAGGGTAACTAAATAAATGACAAAGATAATAAATTATCTAAAAACATGAAAAAATGACTAAAGACATCATTATTTGAGCAATGAAACTAACATAAATATAAATAAATTTATAAATATAATAGAATGCAAAAATACATAATTTCTCGGTTCTCTTCATTCGATTAAATATCTTTTTTGTTGTAAGATATTAAATATACAAAAGATAACGTTCTTAATAGTGTTTTATGTGCTGTGAATGTTAAAATTTGTGCCAGCACTGTCCTTAGCCACCGCTCACAGTAGTAGTGGTGAGTGTGCAACCGGGTCACGGGTATCGAAAAAATAGGAATTCCGCACTTTTAATACTTATTCCCAAATGCAGAAAATCATCCGTACTACTCCGTGTGTCTTCCCCGTACAATGCCTTTCCTTGTGCTTGCCCTAATCCTTACGAAGACAAACCTTGAAGGGGAACTATGGAATTCGGTAGTTTATTTTGAATCGTTTGCTGGAGGTGCTATTTGTAACGAATCGTTACGATGTGTTTGGGACAATGTGTTATATCGAACGACTTCAAACTACAACACATAAATGTGCAGCTCAACAGGAAATTTTATCAGAAATAAGTGTTATATTTTAACATAAGATTTGTATTATAAATTAGGTGTTGCATTCTTGTTTTGGTTCGTTTCCGTTGCTATGGCGATTGCACCTCAGCGTAAAATGAACGATGAAGGCCATCACGTGTGTTGATAGAAGCTTTGCCTGAACTTGGCCGATATGTGTGAAAAAAAATCATGTTGTATTGATTTTTAAATCATTTTAATAATTCATCTATAGCTTGGCCGTTCTAAATGAATAAGAAAAATTATAGTTTAACCCTGGAAGTTTTATTTTTATTTCGGGTTGAATATTTATTTCTCTGCTTTATATAAACAACTTCACATCCCCTATAATTCTATCTCCATTCTGAGTTAAAGAGTCGAAAAATAGACCATTGTTAAGATTATTAAATAAAACAAACAAAAGTCATTAATCCATTGTGGTAGATAATTAAAACATTCAATCTACAGACAGAGCAAAAAGAGCAGCTTAACACGACCGAGGATGATACAGACCAGCATTAATGTGGAGCAAAAGGAGCATCCGTCTATGGTGGCCACCATGGTTGTGGTTTTGCGCTTCACCGAAAGCTTGCACGCCACCAACGGCACGCCCGGAATGTCATCGCGTGCCGTTGTTCAATTGTGAGAAATAAAGCATAAAACAAAAGCACATTCCCGCTGTGGGAATCCGTTTTTCGGACAATATCGATGGCAAAAGAAATGAAAACGAAAAGTTAATTGTGGAATAAGTTTGGCGAAACCGTTTTCCCCGGGTCGGATGGATTTTACTGTTCGGCGATTTATTGCTTCGGTTTGTTTGGCGAAGTCAAATAGTTTAATAAGCGAAAAGAAGCAAACATGGAATGTGCTGCTGGTTGAACATGATGCTATAATGTCATACTAAGTGGGTGATGGTTTTTGGACAATTGTGCTGCCGAAATGATAGTGATTGGGGCGCGAGGACAACGAGACAGTTCGATTGACAAATACATGAAACTTTATCGGTTTGCTGTCACGAATGGTATTGTGTCGTCGGCTAGGAAGCTTTTTCTGGTTATAGAAAAATCGGGAAACGCGTGGAAAATAGTTTTGGGGGAAAATTTAAATTCATTCTACCGAAAGATTTGTTTTAAACATTTTTTTGTGTTCAAGATGGAGCAAATTACGAGCAAAATTATTTTTAAAAAATGAATATTTAGGAAAATTCAGAAAAGTGTGTTAGTGTACTCAATGGCGGAAGCCAACAATAAAAAATCTTTTAAAAAAACTCAAGATGATATGTCGGTCTCTCCTATTGCTGGAGGTAAACTACCTATCTTACATCTCGCATATTCACTACGATTTTCCCGAAGTCATTTTGAACGGCTATTTCGCCCTAGAATGTGTAAGTTGGAAGTAGAAAACCTGCGAAATTTTATGAACCTGTACCAGTGTCCCTTTTTACTGGAGGAATATTACAAAACCTCCAGTTTCCTACGATTTTCCAAAGCAACTCGTACTATTAATTGCCATGCATAAGATACCCTCGTGTATGAGAGACCCCTTGTATTTTGAAGCAAAAGCTTTGGAAAAAAGTTTTTCAGTGATAAATACTCTACATAGTATGGAGACTATGAAATTTATAGATTACCCTTACCAAAAACTCTAGGCAACTCTCCATCATCATCTTGAGAGGAATCGTTTTGTTAAAAAATGGCAATGTGCATTGGAGCTTTCCTGCCAAACTCTTTTGCCAAAACTGTATGATTTTAAGCTTGAAGTGTAGTGTTAGGAGCACGTTACTCGTTTTTTGCAACTTGTTTTTGCAAATCAGAATTGTTTCACCCAAGAGGCTTTATATGTTTGCGTAAATAAATTGTTCATAACAGGATATAATGTACACAAGAAAATACGGTAATGTTTAGAAACAAACCTTAGAATTTATTATTCATGGATTGCCTTAGAAAGATTCTGAAATGTGTTCAGACCAAATTTTGTTATTATAGTTAGAGGTAAGGAGGTTTGACAAGTTTTCATAAGATTGCCATGGAACTATCAACGGTTTTTCAGAACCTTATGACTTTGTCGGTGAAACCGGTTGAAACTTTTGTAAGCTAATCAACTCCATAATGTAAATAAGAATCACTAATCAACGGAAGATAAATCCCTTGTCTTTGGGTCTTAAACCTCCGTAACATCTAACCAGGAAGAGCATTGAATGCCCTTGTATGATCATTATTTATTTGAGTTTAAACGTTTTAGTTGAAATACAGAAGGAAAAATGTTATTGAAATACATTATTATCTAAATGATTACTTACAGCAGCAAATATTGTATTTAACATTTTTGGCAATTTTAAAATAACGAATGGTTACGTGAAACATTTTCCAGTGTGAATATTTTAAATAAATCGGATCCACACGCAGCCCAAAAATGTACGTACGCAGCCAAAATATGTTTCCCTCCCATTCTGTCATGTTGGACGAATTGAGCTGAGTTCAAGGGAAAAAGTAGGAGGAGCTATTTGGTACAGTTATCTGCATATTTGTAAGTGGATCGTTGAAAAAAACGTGACAACCAATATTTTTGTAAGGATTGCTATTAAACACAAAAAATTAAATAAAAATAAAAATTCTATTACACATGTAAACATGTATTTTTTTATAAATAAATTGATTAACTAATAAATGACTCTTTCGTTTGTGTTCCTTTAAATAAGCAATCCTTAAGTTCTAAAATGATTCTAAGTAATATGCTAAATTTTTATAATTATTTTGACGGTTAATATAAATTTTGATGTTTCGTTTATTATTTTGGGAACATTTCTATAAAATTCCCATCGGAAAGACCGGACAACCCGAAGGTGTGAAATGTCAATAAACAATAAATCAATAAAAACCACATAAACAATCCGTAGCTACAGGCGAATGCCATTTTCAAAGATGTAACCACCATTTCTCAACCTTCCCGAAATCCATCTCACGCCGGCGCAACGGGGAAATTTCAGTCGGCTTCGGCTGGCGCACGGTAATTATGGTAATCCATAGGAATGACCCACTCTTGTTTCCTCTGTTGGGCTGGGTCTTTCACCATGCAACCGACCGTATCGCAGGTAAGTGTAGTTTGCCTTGAAGGCGGTAGAATAGAAATGGTGAAAAAGGCAACCTAAACCGGGGAAAAGCCGGCGCTTCCTGTGTCAATAGATGCACATTAAATATGCAAAACTGTCGTTCCATCCATGTTCCGCATTGAGGAGGTCGCAGAACCCTTCGGGAGACGAAGTGTCGACGTTCGTCACTGGCAAGATGGATGTAAAGATGGCAGAGAGTGTGACGAGCCCGGGAAGCGTACACATTCCGGGAATCTTGTTCTACTTCCTTTTCTGTGGATACAGGACGTTCACTCGTGACCTTCGGGTTGGTCCGTTGGGATATCCCGGATCTATGGGTAGTAGTGGTGCGTTTTCCCAAGACACTGTCAGATTTTTCATATCTATCTTTTTTCCTTATCCGCGATGGTGATAGAGCTGACGTAGTGATTGACTGTTGCGGAATCATAGCACATACTGTTTGACGTGGGTATATAAAAGCGAAATCTTATAAGTTGTTGATTGTTTTTTTAATCTTTAAACAATGAACTGTAAAAAATAATTTAATGCCTTTTATCCGAGTTCCTGAGGACTTTTTGGTATATTACTTTCATATAAAGAAATTACAAACAATGTTATGCTTAAAGCATTCAAGTTGCATAATAATAATCAACCAGAACACAAAAAGAGAAAATATGAGAAATTTATTCCGTACAATAAACCACAAATGAATGTTATAAACTGTGCAATTCTGAAATCCACACCCATTGCACATAATGTACTAATATTTATCAGCTACGGCAGATGCACGTATTATCCACTTTTTACACTTTATTATGTATTATCCATGTTATCCAGTCAGCATAGAGGTATTATGGCCGCTGATAAACGATTCAGCTGTAATCTACATAGATTTGTGATCAGAAAAGATTGATATAAATCGAATCCAAATTTAAATTAATAACTTAACCTTGCGATCGTCAAAAAACCCTCAAATTCTGGCTACTTTGGGGACTTAAGTGGCCAAGGTGATCTTCAAACGGCATGACCAGGGATCCAATCCCATCCGGGACCGACTGATTATCCAAATGTTTAGAAACTATAAGTGTAGTAATTAATTAAATGGACTGCATGATCAACAGGTGGTTAAGTCAGAAAGAAAAGGAAAATCTTTTAAATATTTTATCCAATACCGATCTAATATACAGATGGAAATTAATTCACCTTTTCTAGTTTTCATCGCTGTAAATATATTATTTTAACTCCCAATCATTTTCATGTTATAGTCTTTCAAAGGATCACACTGACAACTTACTCAAAGCTGTGAAATTCAATAGTTTATATAACTTCAAACGTAATATTTTTCACATCAAGAACCATTTTAATAATGTTTGTGAATATATTATTTATAACCAATAAGTTCCTGGCCGAATTGAGTAGTGGGATCAATTTTACTATATTTTTCGATCATTCTGTAACATTTCACCTTTCTGTCTTATTTTTAACTTAAAGTTTTCGAATTTATGTACCCATGTAAAGCTAAGTATATCCGATATTTGCCAACTTTGCGCTTGAAAATGTCTTAAGTTATAAAAAATGAAATTAATAAATGTGATATCGAAAATATTGAAAATAAAATTGTGAAAAAATCGTATCCTGCCCGTAAAAATTGGAAGGAAGAGAGCCAAAAACAATTAGTAAAATTATTCAATTTAAATATTTACATTATTTACGTAAATTGTCTTGTTTACGGTTTTTTAATTCATTACAATAGTTTAATTCATTACAAAATATGTTCCGTAGTTGATCGTATAGCTATGGCATATGAAAAAATTGTGCATGTGCAAATAAAATGGCTTAAGTGTAATATAATGTTATACATTATTATTATATTTCAAAATTAAATTTAATACAATTATAGTTTATTATTTTTTACAACTTCCCTCAAAATTAATTTCAGCTAACTCTTCTAGTTCTTCAAATATTCTTCAAAAAAACACAACAGTTATTCATATAGTTTTGTTTAGCACTGTATCAAAAGTAGTCTCTCGAAAGTATTCTCTTTATTAGCTAATCGTTTCTTTTTATTTCTCAAACAAAAAAAATTCTCACATGAAAAATAAAACCAATTTCTTTTAGCGTTATTTCGTTCGGCAAAAAAACGAACCAAAATTCGCCACAAAACCGTTACAATTTAAAATACTCCATCACATTGCGTTCCCTTCCCGAAGATCGTTTCACTCAACACGTCTTCTTCTCATTTCGTAGTCCCCCTTGCCACCATTACCCCCAGCATCCTCCCCGTGAAGAAAAAAGGTGTGAAAGAAATATGCTCCGAACATCGTCCGAAACTGTTTTCTAAAACGATTTCTTAAGATGTTCGCTGCCAAAAGATCAGCTCTCGCTTTTTCTCGCATCGCTCTCGATCGTCACGTTTGCCTCTCTTTCCATGTTTCCTAGCAGACACACGAGCGATCCTCGTGCGATCGGGTTTTCCGCTTTTCCACCGTGAAACGTTCGGTGAGTTGGTTTTCTTTTCCCCGCTATTTGCTTCCTTCGTGTACCGGTGAGAGCGTGACACTCCGAGCCAGAAAACGATCGTGCGAACATTGAAGTCGTGCTAGATTGGTTACAGAGTTTGGTACCGCAGCTAGTTTGCAGCAGTTCACGAACGCGTACGGATGTGAGTTTGTAGCTGACGTGTAGTTCGATGCGATCTTTATTGCGTTCTGGACCGCGAGTGGTACGGTGAACATTAGTTGACGAAAGTGTCTGTAGAATAGCGGAAGGGAACATTAGTGCACGGTTGCAGTGGTTGTGTGATTGAGTGAAAGTTAATTGCTGAAATTGGAATTTTGTTGGCGATCGCCTAAAAGTGACAACACGTCAGGGTGGAAGATTGTTTGAATTGTTTTTGTTTCTTTGCTTCCTGCAACTAACTTGAGTGTGAGGAGTGCAAACTGAATGAGGAGCAACTGAATTATTCGTGCCAGTACGGTAAACTATGTCCGGTGAACGATCGTCCAGTTCTCCTATGCTGATACTGGATATTAGTGGAGCTGGTTCGAACAGCGGTGGCGGCAACACATCCAACCCATCCGCGTACTCGATGAAGAAACCAACAAACACTGCGAGGTCGGTGAAGTTGGAACAGGAACGGTATGATGATGGTGACAAGCACGCAACCTATCAGCACCATCAGGCTCATGGTCGCACCATACCCGATCTACAGCCTATCCATCACAATGGTGGACAGCACCGAGAGTCCGATGGCGCACATCAGAATCCAGACTTTGGTGTGCTGATGCCACAACCATCCGGACCACCGGTTACCGTACCAACCTCCCAACCAGTGTACGTGTATCAAAGCACCACTCCGGAAATGACCCCGAGTGGACGCGTCTCCTTTCCCACGCTGCAATGTTATGGTGGGCAGCAGAATGTCCTGGAACAGCCACAAACCTTGGAATCGCTACCGTCGATCCTTGCGACGTACTCTTCGTCGTGCGAAAGTGCTAAGAAGCGGCGCATGCTGGACGCGGACTATGATTACGAGTTTGACCAAAGTTCGCTCAGTCCGGATGGATATCAGCCGGAGAAGCGAATACGGTACGATGGGAACTATGGAGGATGGGCATACGCTCCGACGACACCCGTCTCGCAGGAGTACAACCACGGGAATGATGGCGCTGCCATTGCGTACGGTGGAACCGACCTGTTAATGTCACGTGCCAATGCATCACTTCCGGTGGTGATGTCCGGACTGGATGATGAGTCCTCCTCTAATGGGTCGTGTCACATCAACGCCTGCCACTGTGATCCATCTCCTGCGAAGACAATGATGTGCGTGGCGGACACTGGGACTTACGAATCGTCGGGCGTTGTCTACTACTATCATCACGCCACCGCACACCAGCAGGAACAACTGCAACCAACCCAAACCCATCCACTTCCGCTGATTGATTCAACGCCCACCCACAGTCCAGTGGGGGCGGACAGTTCCCTCTCGGTGTGTTCCAGCTCTCCCGTCAAGCTGGACGAATCGAGCTGTTCCGTCGGCAAGTATGGGCAGGATTGTGTCCAACCCACTACGGTGGCCATGCTGGAACCATCCGGTGGGCAACAACTCTCTCCCACCAGCACCAGTAGTGGAGGTGGTGGAGTTGTCGGAGGCGGTGGCATTGATAATGTCCAAACCAAATCCGTTTCATACGGCGGTGGACGCAAATCACGGGCGGGCAGGAATCGGAAGCGGGTTGTTAAGGATTCGGTCAGCTTCCAGGAGGTGCAGAACCAGCGGGTGATTGCAAATGTGCGCGAGCGGCAACGGACGCAGAGCCTGAATGAGGCGTTCGCCTCACTGCGCAAAATCATTCCGACGCTGCCAAGTGACAAGCTGAGCAAGATACAGACGCTCCGGTTAGCTTCAAGGTGAGTGGGGATTTCGCTCAAACGGATCATTTAAGTTATTCTCGGCGGGATTGGAATCTATATTGTATGTTTTCCATTTATGTGTTTACTGTTTTACTTATGGGAATATGTGCATTTGTTTAGCGATTTAACAAAACACATGGAGGGCCCAAGCAACTTAAACATGTCCTCAAAGCTAAACCTAGCCTAGCAATATATAAGAATTTTGCGTGAGGTTGAATGGATTAAGCTAAATGGTGATTTTTGTTTGTATGAATCGAAATATCGGAATATTAAAAGGGTAATACTAAAGGTTAAGGAATATAAACGGAATTTAAAACTTTTAAAAGTTAAACTGTTGCCTCCTAATGTCAATACACCTAGTTCATGGGTCGGCACAGTTTTCTTGAAAAGAGCCTGACAGTTAAAAAAAGCCCGGCACTGTTTTTCTTTTTCATTCCAGATACTCTTTTTTTATAAAAGTTAATAATATAATGTTTTTTATTCATAATTGAATTATGCAAATCGTTTTCATAAGCCATTAAATAGCTAAATGAAATTAAATGAATACATTTGATATTCTTTTTTTATGACACGACAACCTCGCGAGATCCTTGCCTGCCATTTCTGGCTTCTATGCCTTGACATTACCCTTAACAGTCAGTCCTGCGTACGAGGGAACGGTCCATATGGGATTTGAATCCCGTTCCTGTCGTTAGGAATGATCGGCGTCGCTATCTCCTCGGCCACCGAGCCGCTCCAAGACATGTTAAAGTGTTTTTTTTTAAACTTACGTACTTACGCTAGATTTCCTTATAATTTACAAAGTGCAAGTACTTGATGGAATGATGAAACTTGAAGCTAAAACTTGAATTCAATGTGTATACCTGTTGGAAAACGTATTGAATTATTTTAACTCTATTGTTTTTTCTTGTGAATAACTAAATTATGCATTTGTAAGACAAAATATTTGCTCGACATATTGTTTTTATAATTATCAATAGCATTTTCACATTTGATGTCGTTAGCGATCAATGGAATGGAATGGAATTATAGTTATTGGATTGTGCTTTTACGAATTATTCTGTTTGAAGTGATAAAAAAGTATGATAAGATTTCGTCAAATGGGAGTTGTAAAACTCAACCGGTTTCAGAATTGCAAACATTGTAAAATTATCTAGAAAGCGTCCTTCACAAACTATTGGACCACTCAAGAATACAAACAATTGAAATTTTTTGACATAGTTGGTGACGATTTAAGCTAACGGACTTTGTCGACCCCTGTCCTAACCGATAAATGATTCCTAGTGTTGAAGATTGTTAGTTGTAATGTATCTGAACAACCATAAATCGATGTTTAAAAGACTAGATATCTAAAATTAAACACCGTGTGTGATAGAGACCATCTTTCCAAGGCGTGTTTTAAACACTAGGCGAGTATTTTTATTTAGGGATTCTAGTTTATCATCGCACTAAGACTCAAATACTGACCTAACAAATAACAAATTATACTTGAGACAATGAATGCCAATCTCTGTAGCTGAATGACGGTTATCAAAACTCCTTCAGCAACCTTCTTTAAGCCTTCTTCTACATTTGATATTGTTTATTTAAACCAGTGCCTTTCAAAGTGATCTCCATTGCGCACTAGTGAATGAAATATTTGGTAGAAGATGAATTTCAAATATTTATTAATCTTGCATATTTCGAACTATTTAACGTCTCCATTTGATGTGTTAATATTACGATCAAACGATTTTGATGCCTTTTATTACCATTTCCAATGCCAATTTTAAGTTATAGCAATACGCCTAAGATTGTATTCTATGACATTTCTTTTTTCGCTGCCCCGGAGAAAGTTGGCTGCAAAGTTTGGGATAAAGTTTCCGATTTTATGGAAAATAGCGCCATAATTCTCTTGTAAGCCATCTTTTTCACAGAAGAAGAGATTTCGACGCTGTTAATAATTTACATACCAGAAAAAATAATCTACAAATTGTTGAACATGGTGTATATATATGTATTAAAAAATTCTGGTGTAATCCATTCCGTACTTACAGATATTTGATTACTACCTGCGAAATAAATAAAACAACTTAAAAAAAAATGAAAAAAGTATAATATTCCATGAAACAAATATTGAAAAGGGCGGTGAAAAACGTTAAGGATCCACTGATTTACACGCAGAACTTTGGGAAAGCGATTACTATCTTCTCAGACCGGAGCGTTTACTAGAAAACAATAAAGATTTATTATTGGGTGTCCCCGGTTAAAACCGATTGTAGTTCTTCGTGAAAAGTAGAGGACGGAATAAGTGTGATCATGTGGAAAGCATGAAATTACAAAAAGTATCTCTACGATCGCTTACGATTCTGATCTATGGAGGGAATTGGGATGTGGCTCAAGTCTGTCCAAACATGACAGCATGCCAAAGTGGGTTTTGTTCAGAAAATTATAAAACTTACTTGGTTATTTGTTTACAAAGTGCAAGAAGCTCTCAACCTTGAATGAAAAGCAAAATATTCGCTACGACAACATGGAAAACTTTACTCGATATTGGAAACTTTAGTTGACTTCATGGGGAAGAATATTTCATTGCCAAATTGATATTTGTCATTTTAGACGATGTTTGAACAAAAAAAAAGAATCATCGAAATTAGTAAATAAATCCCTAATTTCTGGTAGGCAACTCACCAGGGCCATAATTAACGATTTGATTTACAAGAAAGAGTAAAAGATCTGTTTTCTTTTACCTTTCGATTGAACGGATTTTGATGAGGTAAATAAATTAGAGCTACATTAAAATGAAGGATTGGGTGGCGTTTTTGTGGAATACACTGTTTACAGCTTGTCTTCTGTTGTCTTGTAATACTTGCTATGTCTTGCTGATAAACCGCATCTTCCTATTTCTCGTACTTACAGTAAAAGTTTGATAGTAATAGTTGAATAACATTTGTGAGCAAAACACAACATTTTATAGATTTATTTTAAAAATTTCGTTGCACCACTACCACCACCATCACAAAAACGAACATTTAAATTTATAAGTAAGCATTAAACTTGATTCGTCCAAAATGCTCAACTCTTTTCCTTGTGCACACTGTTCCAAATCGATGAAAAATGATCACTTCTATGATCATTAATAATGTTCCATTCCGGCCACCATTCGAAACTCTCATTTGTAGCTCATTCCACTCGTGAGAATGTTAATATTCCGGTGGAAAATTAATGGTCAAAGCGAATGGAACAAAGATTAAACGTGACACCAACGGTGTAGGGGGAGTGAAAAACGAAAAGAATAGCAAGTAGCGGAGCTAAAGTTAGGCAAACCCGAAAAGTAGACGGCTGTTGGGCGAGAAAAAATAAATAGTCGCATGCACACCGTCTCGCTGTCACAAAAGAGAAAGCAGCAAAACAACTCCAAAAAAAAACATTTTGCTCGATCGCGACTGATCTAAACTGTACTGTGCACGGTATATGATCAATGGATTTTTATCGTGCGAATGACATGCAGATGGTAATGAAATTTTTCGGGGACCTTCATTACTTTCCAATAAAAGCGAAACTTTGCATCCAATCGATCGACGCCACGAGCAGAATATGTTTTGATTTATGTCGCTCGCTGTATGCTGAAATTGGTAACAAAAAATATGTTTTAATAAATTATGTCCACTCTTCACAGCTGTAACGATTTTTTTTCTTTCGTTTATTTATAAAGCGGTTATAATCATCGTGGATCGGAATGAGATTAGAGGATGATTTATAACACACGCACTGTCCATTGGAGGGATGGTACGGTTTTTGAACGATTTATGAACCTAACGATCAGTAACATTACGTCCCTAGGAATAGGGAATGTTCAAGGATATGTGTGCGACTGAGCGCCATTTGAAACCATATCAAAAAGGCCGACACACACTCGGTGCAAACTCATCGATTTCACATTCGATTAGTGTCAAACGCGTTAGGCACACGTAATGCGGCTCACGATGGAGACGCCTGGTAGGTCGTGAAGGCGGACCAAATATTTTAAAAACATTAAATATTGTTTTATTGTAAATGTTCATTTCCGTTTGCTTGAAATTATCGCTATCATAATGTATCTTCATTTTAGCCATTTTTGCACATGAGTACATCCCCAAATGGGTTACTAAAATAAACAGACTTTGCCTTTGCAAGCGCCACTCAAGGGTGACAGTTTTTTCCTCGCTTCCCTCTTTCTCTCCCTCTCTCGCTCGATCGAGTCACACTCTTCATCGGATCCCGCACACAAAAGAACTAATGCCGCCGGTAATATCGTCACCGAGTGTGGCCGCTTGGCTTGCCACGGCTTTGCCGTCGTGTGACAGACAAGTGGAACATAAATTAAATACGAAGATCCACGAGGTGACACGATGAGTGGATGAATGAAATGCTTACGAAGAAAAAGTGATGTATAAAAGCGTACGAACGCAAACACGCAGCAAGTGTGCGCGAGTGTGTCTGTGTGGAAATTTGTTGAAATTTGAGACACCGAACAAAACGAAACCGCAAAACAGACACAAAAGAGCGGGAATGGACAAAAACCCAAGCCGTAGTTTAAATTGCTTGGGAAGTGAAGCCGCCGGAACAGTACGCCAAGGAGAGAGAAAGAAAGAGTAGATAGAAAATGTGCGTACGTTGGATAGGATCAAACGACCCATCCACTGTTTAATGTTTGCTGGGGGGGGAATTGCATTTTTTTGCCTTTTCTCCCAATGGCTCGAGTAGTCGAATGAGTTATTACTGTGCATCCTTTTTGGAGTTTCCGTTTTTTTGTTTGTTTTGTTCTCTGCTTTTTGTTTCGGTCCTTATTTATGACTTTAATAGTGTATTGCAATCAGTAATAGTTTTTAATTGCCAGTTTTAATTATTCAACATACAAGATCATATTTTTAAAAAAGTATTTATTTATTTTTATTCGTTTTTAATATTAAAAAAAAGGCGGCTTAAGCCGTATTGTCATTTTGAAGGTAGTTGTATAAATTTTTCTTACTTTTAAGTCGTATTTTATACAGCCTGACCGTTGCTAATACAAATACGTTATCTGTCATTTCTGCAAAGTTGTTCAATCCTGTAGTTTCAAAAGGCAAAGTTGTGTAAAACCTTAAACACTTACCATAAAAAGTATCCAAATTTGTTGGTATTCCAAATATTTCGTGCTACCGGAACTGCGGCAACCAATCATTATTTTTTACGCAAAAACGTGTCCAATAGAACATTTCTGTTTAATATTTCATACTGTGTGTTTTTAGCAATTGGAATTTTCGATGTATAGTTGGCTTCAACATTTATTGAAGTAGAATGAAAAAATGTTCTATTTTTCATTGAGCTATTGAAACTAAAAAAGTTGTAAGGAAAATATTACTGGGACTGAAAAAAACTAAATATTCTGAGACCAAAAAACTTTCATGTGAATCTATACATATTGCTATTTTGCAAAAAAAAAAATGGATTCGACGATAAGTAAATTAAGTCAACAGTATCAAGAAAAAAAAAGAAAATCGTCAAAAGAGTTGTCATAATCGTGTGATCATGAGGAAATGAACTTCGAACTAGTCTGGTCGTAGCAGTTCTATAGTTATACTACCCAGAACAAAGATAAGGGTATGATCCCAGTTAAAATCAATCTTCGTGAATTTGGTTCTATAAAAGATCATCCTGGAAATCCGTATATTTAAAATGAACTTAAACAAATGAATTAGTTCAAACAGCGTTTTATATACGTACCTTCAGAACATAAAGCAAGTGTATCAATTATTGTGCTAGCACTAATTGTGGTGGTATTCTCATGCAATTAATATGAGCTGTAATATTAACTGTCTAAGCTTTAAAATGTGTTTTGTAAGGAATGTTATTTCCTTTTATATTACCAAGATTTACTTCTACCAACAAGTAAATCGCAATTACCAGATGTTTTAAACTAACTGCACACACACACAAGCTTTGCTGCATAAAACCTCAATTTCTAATAAAAAAAAACATTTTCAAAAAACTTCGTCATATTAGTTGTTAAAGTTGTTCTAAAAAAACATTTGGCTATTTTTGTATATCCATTTGCTAGAGTGTAATTAACTTAACTTTGAACATGCACAACCAATTGGTACATTCGAGAAGCTTCGGTAAATGGCTTTACTCTTTGTAGTCACTGTTTAAACTACAATATTAAAAAAATTAAATCACTTTATACATTGTTATGTACAAAAGGTGCTTCTGTGACGTAAACCCATGTTTGGTGCAACAGTCCATAATTGGTACAGTTGCCCTGCATGTAATTTTTACACTTTTATCTTCACCGTTAGGCCGAGAAGCGATATTCATGTGACTTTAAAATACGCAAAAATTTTTAATTAGACAATTGTTGATTTTCATAATTAGAAGCAAACTTAAAAGAAATAAATTAGATGAAGGCATGTTCTCTGTGGCATTTTATGGAAATTTAAATAGATATTTAATGTAAAAACATTACGTTTTGATACAGTGTTCATAACAACTGATCACATCAAAAGTGATCATTACTGAAAATAGATAATAGTGACATGATCGTAAGTGTGATCGTTCTCTGGTTCTAGCGTCAAGTGGTTACAGCATTTTTAAATCGTAGCTATCAAATTGCTACCGTTACGTAGACAAAGGCACACTTTCGGGGATCCGGCAAGCGCACACATATTCTCACATCACTGCATGGAGCCGCATATATCACCCCGATCGAGGGGAGCCTTCGTTATGCACGTTGGTAAATACGTGTGGCCACATGTGTGTGCTGTCGAACTTCGGTGGGAAAATCGGTCCATTCCCGCGCTTTGAAGCGATGATGTCATGAAAAACAAGTAAGGGCAGGACTCTCGAACTGTACCGCCGTCATCACGTCTCCGCCCCTTTGCCCCGTGCTGCAGGAAATTGCGTTGAAACAAAGGCCCAAACATAAACAGCCAGCATAACGGAACTGGTGGAAACGTTTGATCGGGAATGACGATCCGGGATGGTGTTTCGTAAAACCGTTTCGCGTCCCACCGTAGCAGTTGGGGTTTGTGTAAGCGTCTCCCTCCTACCCTTTCCGTGGAGTGAATGAGTTACGCCATCTTAATCCGTGGCGTGGAGTACATACCATCGCGGACACGATGCGATACGCGAAACATGTGTGGCGTTGTTTCATGGTCCGTGTTGAGGATGAGCTGAGAAGTCATTAATGTATGGAAACCGAAACAACAACAAAAAAGATGATCACGTAATTTAAAACATTTATTGACCAATAAGTTAGCTGGAACAATCTATGCTTCTAGGCTAATTAAAGTGTATTGGGAATAGGATTACTTGTTGAAACTTAAAGCTCCGTAAGTGGAGTGTATTTTTACCTATGATTTTAAATTATTCTTTTTTTTCCAACACCATTTTGCAACATTGTAATTTTTTACATCCTTAATCCTTCTTTGCGTTCAAGCGAGAGGCTTCTTTTCACTCGGCAAAGTTTTAAAGTGAAGAAGAATACACTCACAAACTCTCCCATGCAGTGCGTGAGAAATTATGTTACAGGTTTGTGTTCTTTTTTTTGTTGCTGGTACAGTAGTTCTCACCAAACGGCACAGAAATGGAGCTGAATTTTAGGGAAGCATTCCTTAACCCGGTACGGTACAAAAAAAACGGCACGATGATTGACGGACAGGGACGGGAAAATGGTGCCGGTAGTGGCTGGCTGGCAGTTAATTAACATCACATTTTATCGGTAAACACACAGAAACGCGAACCCCGATGAAGGAGAATGTGAAAATGGAATAAATAAAATATAGCTGCTTATGCAAACATTCGTACTATGCGTGTACGAGCAGCATAGGGGCTTTGTTGCAAAACATTGCATCGATCGGAAAGTGTTCGGTTTGTGAGTAGAGCGATGCATTTTTTTTATTTACTTACACTACAAGTTGGTTTATGCATATTTGTTTAACTTCTTTAGCGTGTCATATCTTAAAGATATTTGCGAATTATTTATAAAAAATATAAATAATAAATAAGTTAACTTTCCTCTACAAGTTTTGTTATATTATGCTTGAATTAAAAGCTAATTTTAGCTAACAATAAGAAGAGTATCTATTTTTACTATACTGTTTTCTATACAAAAATTATAGGTTCTTGAATTGCTGTATTTCAGTTTAAGGTTTAATTAAATAATACGGCATTAAGCCGTACTGTAAATTGTAAGGTATGTTCTATTCAAGGAAATTCATGGAAAACTATTTCATATGGAAGATGTTAAGGCATAAGCGAAATGAGGCTCTCATCTCTTTCCATTCGTTAAAATCCCTATTGGTTGAGGCAAACCGACTTTCGGAGAATATGCATTTTGATCCACCATGATAATTCTGTAGTTGAGGTATCTCTTTACTTCACCAAACTAGAGATAGTGAATGATAGTGTAGATATGACAGATGAAGTGTAAAATATCTTCCATACATTATAAATTCTTACCGAATGTAAATAATGATATAAATACCTCGAAATGCGTAACTCACGCAAGCAAGCTCTTCGAAACAAAACCACTAAAAATTAACGTTTTTATTCGTCGGTACGTTCATGATTCCAGATGAATTTTTACCAGGTTGTTTTTTGAACTCTGTTCAGTTCTTTTTAGAACTGAACTGCCTGAACGATGTATCATCTTTTAGAGTTTTTTTTTAATTAAAAAAAACTAAATTGCTGATGTTACATTTTAGACTTTAAAAACTGTCGTCCACATTTCTGAGCATACGCAAATCTTCGTGTTTTGCATTAATCCTTGAATAAAGATTTGCCATTTTCAATTCCTTCTCAGCTCAGATTCTTAATAACTATTAATTGTTTTGTTATTTTCATTGGTTCTTCTTATTTTGTTACAATACATGTCGCATGTTGGTTTCAATTCTCTGTGTTCTTGTGGATAGTTCATCAGTTTTGTTTGTTTCCTAGCGTAAGTTTTGTTAAGAAGGATTTTACATCATGGAGTTAGAGTAGAAAATGCTTCTTAAAAAAACATACGCTAGATTTGAGAAACGAAAAACAAAAGATTAGGTTGGCTTCTCGGATATTGTGTAGCTTTCTTGATATTCATGGTAACTACTGATAAATACAGATTTGCTAAAAATCTACCATCTGAGAGCCAAAACCACCATCTGAAGTTTCTTTAAATATTTAGATATTTACTAGCTTTTTATTATTCTGTGCTTTGCAAAGTCAGAAGCATTAATGAAACTTCGCAGCATCAAAGTATTTTAGAATTAAAAAGATTCAGAGTTGAATTTAGAATTAGAATAGAAGTATATTGTGCATACCTTAATTCTTCAAATGGAATTCAAATAATCTTATTGTTTTATAATGTTTCTAAATTACAATTGTTTACTTGCAAGTTGATTTTGTACAGCATCTCATTTATTTTATAATCTTGAATTATTTTGTGATACATTTATTCGTATTAGTTAGAAAACGCAAAGAACTCTGATTCATACAATACTCTCAACAATATTGAAAATTTCACTGATATCTTATAAATAATGTTAATAATTAGATGTCATAGTTTTTTTTTCATAGTTCAATCATTCAATCATTTGGTTTGAATAGAAATAAATTCAAGAAAGTACTAGCGCCCCACAATGATACTTCATGCCACAATTAATTAGTAAGTGCAGACAAGAAAAAACACTTGTTCGAACAAAACATGACATCACATCCTAATTTCACTCCATTTTTTTTTCTTTCTTTTCCAACCCCTCTCTGACACATTACTTTTTTTGTTCTTCATCTTTTGGTAGAGATTAGTAGACAAATAAAAACCTTGCATTGTATCGTTCACTCGACTGTCATCACCAGAAGTTGACAGACTGGTTCTTTTTGTGTATGGGAGGACCAGTGTCTTCAGATTCGTGCCATGTCAATGTGTGTCAAGGGGACCTAGGACACTTCAGGCACCATTTCTTTACGACTCCGACGTTTAGCTATTCACCGTGCCAGATAGATAGGAAAAGGGAAACGAATCGTAACGAGCGATTGCCCGTAACGCGTGATCGTCACTTTAAAACGATCATCTCAGAAACGATCATGGGGATGTTTCCGTATCTTGGCTAAACTCAAGTGGCCGACACAAGTGACACGCTGTGAGCTAAAGTGTACACTGGAGGAAATTTATCACCTTCCGAAAAACTCCTTCCACGATCAGTAGAGTAATACCGACTGGATGGGGAGTTTAGAGTTGAGACTCGGGGTTTACTGTACCTGTGGGTTGTCAGCTTGTCTTAGGTAAGGGAACTCGTTTGTGCGACACTGGCAAACGGCAAGATCGAGGTCGATCCTTATGACGGAAAGATGAAGATCGTCCCGCAGGGAATAGAACCGCACCCCGACCGTCCCGAACACACAAATGGTAGTTGATTTCCGCGGGAAAATTTCGAATCAAGCGTGGAATGAGATTTTTCTCCCCTCCAGCGGCTGCACCATGGAAAAACAAGTGTCAAAAACGGGACAGCCCCTTGTGCAGGATCGCACCAGCGGGAGAAAAAAAAACCGGCTGCAGCTGGCGGACGTACAAGCCGGCACGAAAACAAGATCAGCTTGATGATTGATCGCTTTACACACCACCACTACCACCACCGTCGGTTACGAACCTTTCGCTTCGATGGTGAGGAGGGAGAATGAACACGATGAACGATTTTTAATTGACTTTTTCGGGAAGTAGTTTGTCCGCAGTGGACCCATTTTTCACACGAACGCTGGCACGAGATTGGGCCTTTGTTTCCGAACCCGGTTTTCCACCCTCCCGAGGGTGAAAGAAAATTATGCGTTTTAATTATCTTTTGATCGGTTTATTTGGTTAGGTGGAAAACGGTGGTGCATTATCGATCGTAAGGCATGATCGTTACGCGGCGGTGGAATTTATTGTTCGAAGGACAGTCGACCGAACTGTCCGTTGTTTATTATTGCGGGAAGAATATTTAATTTTTCCTCTGCTAGCTGGAAAAACGATGGTGGAGTGTATTAGCTTTGCTTGTTTTTCATTAACATAATGAATAGAGTTAGTGATGCTTCTCATTCGTAGTTATGTGCCGTACGTACTAGAATGCGTCTGATGCTGGTAGCTGATTTTAATGGCACTAGTTTTGCTTCTGCTTCTGGCTGCTCCGCTTCCGGAAGCTGTTAAAAGTGTCTCTTTATGGGGTGCAATAAATTTGGCCTAGCTTCGTACCGTTTGTCGCCATGACTCGCTGGTGACTTTGTCCAGCATCGCGTTCGCGGGAAACAGAGACACACCGGCGAGTGTGGCAAATTTTGAGACAAATATGACAGCAAATAAAGAGTTTCTTGGTAGCATGATGAGTCATGGTGACCAAGCTGTATGGTAGGTGCAGGAATGTTAGTATAGTTCCATATTAGTTCTGGAAAAAATAATCCATCAATTGTTAACTGTTCTATGTTATTTTTTTACGGAATATATCACTTAAAAAGATCACTTTTAAGACGCTTCTTTCGTCTTCATTTTGTGCAACCTTTTTGATGACCTACTTTCTGAGGGATATTGTCAATTGTTTTATTCGCTGGCCCGACAGGCCATTTTGTATTGATGAAAGGAATAACCCGAACGAGCAACGTAATTCGTCCTTATGGGAATAAAGCGCCTGTTTTTCTCAATCCATTTCCTTTGTGATATTAACGTTTTACTAGGACTAAATTAAACAATATTTTAAGGAATTATTTCACAAATCATGTGGCTTTTTTTAAATTACGGCCTTGTGCTTTTTCAATGAATTATAATAAAAATAGATTTGTTATAGCAAGAAATACATGCATACTATTTTCTAATCCAATTGTCCATACACTTGTTATAAGCCTCGGCTGGCATGATGTTCAATTATTTCTGCGATTTTAGATAGATGATAATAGCTCAATCATCTCTTGGCAAGTACGCTTAAGCATATTTTCCAGCGTAAAAAAACAAGAAATAGTCTAGGGAGCTCAATTTGACCGAATAATTTGGATTTGGTAAAATAAATTTAAGTTTAACTAGAATAGATACTAAGAGCTTCTCAATATCTCTAATGCCCGTAATAACGTCCCGCACCGGGAAATTTTTCATTGACGAGCATCTTAAATGTTTTTGGAACACTATCAAAGACTTCCAAGCTAAAGATACTATTTCAAATACAAAATTTCAAACAAACTCGTTACTTAATTCGTTTATGCATTAATGGTGCTCAGAAGACCATTTCAACGGTTTTTAGGGAACTAGACTATAGCTTTTTGACATGTAAAATTAAACATGTAGCATAATTGAAAAATATTATCGATGATTTCTCCATTTTCAAATTGTTATCAGCAATCTTTTCCGCATAGTGAACAACAGCTGTCAAATGCACATTAGCTGACAGATGGTGCTCATGTTTGAATGGTACAATGTTCATGATGAAATGGTCATGTAGAAGGTGAAACAAAACTGATGAACTGATTTGGTTTCTGCACGCTTTTAAAACGATTCAGTTCGGAGGACTTTTGTCCATTTGCAACATCCTGTTAGTCACACCAAATACACAACATGATCTTCTCATCATGAGCATATGGGTCAGTTATGCTCATAATTGACGTTTTGGATCAGGTTTGATGGAAAAGTCTTGTTGTTTTTTTGTAACATTGAATATATTTTTTATATTTGAAAAAGCGACATTCCTTAGCTTCAGTTTATACGATACCCAATATGGGTTTCAAATAGCTTTGAGAGTTCCGCTTGTGCTGGAGATTAGAGAAAATGTAGCAATTTTGGAGCAATTAGCAAGCATACAGACAATGTGATGTTTGTTTCAGGAGTTTAAAAACAAAACTATTTTAAAATTTTGATAAATACGATGAATAACAAATTTGTCTGTTGAATAATCATCTATTGCCACAGTAAATCATGACAAAAATACGAAAAAAAATCGTTTATTGGTATGGTGGTATGGTGTAACTTCAGTGGTGCTAGTTATGAAAAATTGGTAAAGGAGGATTCAAATTTCATCCTTAATGTTGTTTTTGTCATTTCTTTAACAGAAACATTTTCTCAACAAAATAACGAGACCATTCAATATTACATTTAAATTAATTCCATAATTAATGAAGAATAATCAAATATATTAGCTTGCAGCTCTGACAAAAATAATTACGAACCCTTTGCAATAAACCAGAATTTTACCAGTTTTAGTTAGATTATTTTAGTTCATTTTGGCAATTAAACAATAATACATTCAAATTTACTACAATTTGACGACCATAATGCATTATATTTTATCCGTGAGGTACTTCGGTGGCGCGTTAAGGAATTTCATTTTCTTGGGCCTTTTTCTCTTTAACCCACTGGCTTAACTTGTCAACATACCCCATATGACCAGAGGTACACAGTTCTGAGTACCTACGTCTCCCTCACTTATTTCCTTTACATTTAGGCTAAAATATCAGTTCCTTCAAATTTATTTTGGTGAACGTGTTCTGTTACGAATGAATTTGAAGGTCCATTTGTCGTTCAGCTGAAATCGTGTGATGGACTCCGAAACCTTTCAAATCTTCGCTCCGTATTCAAGGTTTATTGTTATTTTCTTAAACGAACCTAGGCATTACAATTCAATTAAAACAAGTTCTATTTACTTAAATTATCAGTTTATATTCTCAAAACAGTGCTTTCTTCCTCTTGAAGTTTTCTATTATGGCTCTCAAACGCAAACATGCTATTACGGCCACTTTTAGAACATTAATGATTTTTTAGTCATTTATACCGCTAAGAAAGGTTTGTCATTCATTAGGAAATCTTAAGAAATCCAGTGAAATGTAGCAGCCTGTTCGGAAAAACTGAATATTCTAGCCGGCAGACCACAGAATGCGACCATTAGAGGGTTAAACGATCGGTAGAAAAGCGTATCACATTTTGTATTACTATTAATACCTTTAATCCGTTAGATTTGTTGTAGCGAAGCTATTTTATTACACTACAACCGCTGTTGGTTCACTTACCCTAGTATTTTTCAATCCCTGCTTTAAAGTCTTCATCTTCGAGCATTGCTTCAAAACTTGCTATCGACATGCTAGTAAAACATTAAAACGTTTTCAATTGTGTCCATTTTGTAACGATTCTCTAGAAACTTTAAAATATGATCAATATCGGTGGCCATTTTCTTCACATGAAGGCAATGGAGTAAAACTTCCCGTAGTTATTCACTTTGGATGCTAAAAATTGTTTGAATCGCACAAAATTTTCTCTCTTTCCATCACAATTCAATAGCGGTATTGTCAAAAGTATATCAACTCTCTGATTCTCCAAATAGTTTTTCTAGTCTTTGCCTGTATTGTATTGTACATGTAGCTAGTAATAAAATGTTCCGTGACAAGTATCGAAAAACTTCCCCGAAAAACTTACTTTCCCAAGCAAAAAAACCCATCCCTTCAGGAAACCCACTGAAAAATCCCCTGTCCATCGGGGATTTTTGTAGCCAGTAGTTGCGATACAATAAGGAACTTTCCGGCCGGTTATACCCAAGGATCACGGGTTCGTCCAGAGTTCAATAACCGTCCCGGTTTGGTCGGTGCAAAACAAAACAGGGACCCGTACAAAGTAACAAGATTCAAGTGGAAAATCCTGTTATCCTTCCGCGTTTCGCGTACCTGCACACTACTTGCATGCACTTCAAAGGAATCGTTAGAAACCGTGTCGGTTTACGTACTACCCTGGACGTAATTTCCCCCAGAAACCAGAGAGAGGTCGCTAAGCAGGGTGATTCGATGGGCGTCTGTTTGTTTTTGTTTATTTCGTCACCTGAAACCTGCCCGCAACAATACAACTGATTGCATTTCTTTCTCGTTTCGCTACGCAGGTACATCGACTTCCTGTACCGGGTGCTGTCCAACAACGAGATGCCGGCGATGCGCGAGGAGCACAAAAATATGGCCGTTTCCGGCGGTAATCTGCAGTTCAGCGGTAGCGGTATCTTGGCGCACGAGAAGCTAAGCTATCTGTTCAGCGTTTGGCGCATGGAAGGTGACTGGAGCAATGGATCGTCCGGGGGCGAAGGGGCGGAAGGTGCGGCCGGCGGTAAGGAATGACTAGACGGTCGGTTCCGGTTTCGATGAAGCCGGAACAGACGGTGGAAAAGGAAAGGAAACGAATTCATGGCAGTGCCTTGTTTTATTGCTAAGGAAAAAAACGTTAAACGTTACAATCTGTTCGAGAAGGTTCCATTTTGTTTTTGGCTTTGTTTTGCCAAACTAAAAGTATTAGTTCACACACAAATAACAAACGGTTGAAACAAAAAACTAGGTCTTGCCGTATATTAGTTAACAATATTAAATTTGGATCATTTTCCAACATCGGTAGGATGGTTTGTTAACCCTCGGTGGAGTTGAGACAGTACAAACTGTGCACACACTCGTAACGGCTAGTTTCCAAAGAGCAAGTAAGTTTGATTTAAGAATACTGTACCACATTTTCGAATGGGAAAGGACATGCAGAACAAAATTTCTCAAACTTCATCCAATTTCCTCAACCGAACAGAGTGCATAAACATTTCCATACATTTAGGCGTTTAGAAGTTGAAGAATTTAATCATAAGAAAATTATGGAACCAAATCCAACGTGACCGAACGATCTGGGTGTAGTAATTTAAATCACAAAAGAAAAGCATATTTCTTTGGCAAATGATAAATTATACAATCGTAATCATAAGCTCTCGCACCAACGGTTGTCCTATCGAGTAGGGTTGATTGTTTCATTATTGGAGCACAAAAGCTTCAGCTTACTGTTTGCATCGATTGCAAACAATGATGAAGCTGATCGTATGTTAAAAACGTATGCATTAGAAAAATAGACTGGTTTGGATTGGATAAATGGACTACCATTGTCCATATTATTAATATCGGGTCTTTGTTTACCTATCCTATTATTTTATAACATTTTATGTTAATTTAGAACGTCCTTTTTTGAAGTTTTGTTCGGCTTATAATTTCCTCTGCTTGGAGCGGAACGGATGCAAAAGAGTATGTACGCAGGACTGACTATTCTGTTTGCGGGTGAAATGCAAGTCTCGGAAGCCAGAAATGACAGGCCAAGGCCTCTCTAGGTTATTGCAGTGCCATATAATCATAATTATAATCTCCATCAGAGAGCAAAGAATTTTTACATCTATAGGCACTGTTTGTACTTCATAAATGTGTCACAAGGAGTTTTTATGACACTCGCTCACTTTACCGTCTAGTGACACTCTCTTTTTGGTTTCAACTCACTTTGTAAGAGTTAGTAAGTGTGTTGTAACTCCTTTTGCATTTCAATCACTCTATTGCAGTGATTAGTTAGTTGATTCATTCCATTTTTGTGTAAACTGATTGAATCATATAAAAATATTCAAAAAGCATATGATGCAATTGTAATATAATTTCATATAAACAAATCATATGTTACAAAAAATCATATGAAATTATACTAAAATTTAATCACGTGCTGTTAACTATATTTTACACCAAACAATCTACAGCCAGCTATCAATGCGAATAATTTAATGAGATTTTATTTGCTTACACGAATGAAATAAATAATCACTGCAATAGAGTGATTGAAATCCAAAAAAAATGTAACAAATCATTTACTCATTTTTATTGAGTGATTTAAAACCTAAATTAGTAACAAAACACTTACTCTTATTGAGTGAGTTGAAATGAAAAAGTAGTGAATCACTTAGTCGGCACCGAGAGTGAGAGAGAGAGTTGAAACGAAAAGCGGTAATTACAGGATTAGTTTAGAGTAATTTGTTTTCATGAATCTCTAAAGAGTGAGTCAAAGATTCAATCCCTTAGAACTACTCCTGTACTCTGATTCAACTCTTTGAAAAGAGTGATTAGAGAGCGAGTCTCTAATTGTAACACAAACGTTTCGGAAATTCGAAACAACCTCCAAATGGTCCCTCTCTGCCTTTCCTTAAGAAAGTTACTGCAGTGGTTGACGATCAGTTAAAAAGAGAACGCTTCCTTGAGGTACGTTCTTTTCACGTAAAAAGAATATTCAATTTTAATGGCGTATGTTAGTGATCAAGGCTATTTATAGGTGGATCAATATAAATTCCAAAGCCAAGCCCTCCAGATGTGACTTTCCGTATTTCCGTGGTAAAACTTCGAAAAGATGATCGACTCCAATAATAGTGAGTGTCTGGCCAGCCGTAAAGCAAAGTATTTAAAATTTTTGTTTTCTTCAGTAGTTTTCTCCATCACGTTTCGAAGTCAGTCTATTTTTTGTAATGCGAACGTTACATAATCGTTCTTGTACTGCGAGTTGAGCACACAGGGAATTCATTTCAGAAACGTGTTGGTATAGCGAGTATATATCTTAACACGAGTTTCGTATGTTTGTTGAGAGCCCTTCAGAACTTCCACAGTGACGTTTTTTATTTCCTATTGTACAGTTGATGTTAAGTAAGCTATCGTTAGTGGTAAGATTTATTCCTATCTTTTCAAATGTTCTATTTTCTGTATGTATGCTTTATGTTTTTCTAAGTTACTTTTTTTTCTTTGTTCGGTAAGATAAAAAAGGAAAACAAAAGGCTCCCTCTAAGTTTGTTTTCATCAAGTATGTTAATTATATAAACGCAACGGGAAAACATTTCGTTTTTGTGGTTAAAACAAATCCATTATTTGTTAGGTTAGAGTGCAAAAATTAAGAACGTTTGAAAACTAAGCCCGGTTAAGCTCAATTCCAACAGCAAACGTATTAGCCGATAAGCAGAAAATGGTGCGATTGCATCACGTGACCGTGTTACTACATTCGAACAAAGCGGGAATAAAATACAGAAATGGGAATTTAAAAATAACATTTGTTTTCGATAGTATTACGGGCCAGGAAAAAAAGGGGGATCCGGACGGGGTCGGAAAGAATAATTGAAAATATCCGAAATTAAACTCACCGTGTCGGTTTAACAACCAACCCACACCCATTCCCACACATTGCCAAACCCGGACACCCGACGAAAGCGGAAAATGTTCCAAACGAAAACGATCGTGAAAAATTGACGCTTGACGTTCGAATATATATCCGCACCTCGAAAAGCCGCAGCGCTTTGTTGCTTTGGAGTATTATTATTTTGGCAGCAGGAGAGAACAAAAAAATGCTCCTTTCATGGGGTTGAGAAAAAAAAGGGGTTAGCTGTTTTTATTGCTTACGAAGCAGTATTTCCCTGCCTGCTCGATCGTCTATTGGTTGTACTGATGCGTTATTCCTGTTCGCGCCTAAATGACGCGTCCATCAGTAGTGAAAACATAATATTTTGCCTAATGGATTAAAGGTGGCGTGGTTTGAGCGTGTTTCTTTACTGATAAAAAAACCCTTTTGGTGAAGGTTTTGGTTTTCACCCCTCCTTTTGGCAAACTTATAATTGGAAGCCATTTTAAATTCTCCACAGTCATGGCCGTACAGTAAGAAATAACTGAAAAGAGATCCAATGTAGAGAAAGAAACGGAATGACTGTATCAAGGTAACTTGAAAGAGAATAAAAGAAAACTATACAAGTGCGGCAAAACAAAACAACGAAACAAAAAATGGCTACACAAGTAAAACATCTCGCAGGAGAATAATTGGGAAGGATATGAAGCAGACAGCGAACGTAATATCCGTGCCTTTTCCGTTTCTCGATTCGGTGCATTAGGCGTTTCACTTGACAGAGGTCAATTTTTGGGAAGTTTTTCCATCGCATTCTCGGAAGGCAGACGCGTCGGTGTACGCGCGTCCCCTTTTTGTGAAAAAGGACCAGCAGCATTCCTTTAATGTTCGCGGGGTTTCTTTTGCTGTTTCGTTCGTCGTGTGATACAGTTCCTTCGGCGTGTTTCATTATTATTTTTGAGATGAATTTTGCGTTTTGTTTCTGTCAGTGTTAATTGAAAAATTTCAGTATTTAAAATTTTATATTTGTTTCATTAAATATAATTTGAATAAATATTCAAATAATGAAGAAGGTTTTTGTCCATCACTGTATAGGCTTCCATGTCGTTCCAAACACTTCCAGCGGTTGTACATTTTCACCCATCACTGTACCACTGTACCACGCATTCCGTGTGACCTTAGTTTGTACCATTTTTAAATAAATCATTCATGCGCATTGTTGGGCATATGATTATGCTACCGGGGCCGGCAGCGACAACAACCCGGCCGATTCCCTGCGATCATATTTCTTCGAGCTACTTCCCGTACCGGGGCCATTCGTTTCGGTTCCCGCCGGTTGTTGCCGAAGGCAAATGGAAGAAAGGGGGAAAAATAGTTTAATTAACTTCGAAGATTACTTTAGTGTTGGTGGCGGCTGGTGCATATGAACATAAACGAGTCCCCCAAAAGCTAACGCAAACAACGCCGACACAATGCCGAAGAAAATTCGGGTTGTAGTTGTGCTTGTGGTTCCGTAAATGATCGACAACAAGGTTTATCAATAGGAATCATTTTAACGAAATAATTCATCAATAGGAATCATATAACAAGATTTATTTTCTTTGTAAAAATATACGATAATATTAATTGATGTGTTGTGTTAATTGATGTTAATTGTGTTGTGATGTTTGGTTTGAGGAAGAATTCCTACATTTTTGTTAATTAATATCTTTCTTACTACAAATTGTTTAAAATAAAAGGATTAAAAAAATGCCTTTTCAACAATAAACAGACACCTTAACGTAGATTTAAAAATGGAAAACTATGATTTATTACCGAACCGATTTTGTATCGCAAACAGTGCATGTTTAATAAAATTCCTGCTGTAATTTATTACTGACACGCTGTTTCGTACATGACCAAAACGGCCATTCGATCTTTTATGATCCTATCGTGCGATCGTGCGTTTAGTTATGAAATGTATGCTTTATAACGGTTCCGTCTACCTGCACGATTGGTATTTTTCCTTCTCCGTCTAGAACATCAACGTCTGAAACGTGTCCGTGGTGACATCGAATCAAATAAACAACTTCGTTCGCGTTTTGGGAAAATGATTAGGAAGGAAAAAGAAAAGCAAAACGCTCCCCCTCCCCACCACACTGCCCCCAGGCTGTCCACATTTCTGCGTCGTTCGGTACGTGTACGGTTGAGGGAAAGAAAAAAAAGAACAGGGAAATTGAATTTTTTCCTTTGTTTACATTCAAACCGGCTTGAAACCGCCACCATCGAGAGAGCTATCGGAGGTGGCAAACCGTAATCCCTCCGGTACGTACGTTAAACATTAAAATGGAATTGTGGGAAATTTTTCCACCCCTTTCTTCGTTGATCTCTTGTCCCTCCACGGCCACCACCCTTCGTGCTTCTTCGCTGGGGGTGGTTGGAGCTGTAAATATTTATGAAAATGGAGAAACCTGGTGTTTAATTAGGAGCGTGTTTTTTTTTGCTCCATGCATTGCATTGACAGCGAGGCGCTTGGTGAGACCGTCATCGTTTACATTCTTGCCTTGGCGCATTGTTGATAGTTTTTTAATCATCTTTTTTTCTGAAGGTTTTTTTAATATTCTGGCTCATTTTGTGCACTGTAATTGCAATGAAAATAATAGTTATCATGCAACGAACCAGACAACGACACAGATAAAAAACTTTCAGTTAATTCAAATACAAAAACATTTTTTTTATAATTTACTACTTACTTACTCACTTACTTACCCGGCGCTACTACTGTTTCGCGGTTTTGATCTATTAAAAAAGTCCTCGGAAACGCTCATGGTCGAATGCCTCTGTCTGCCAATCCTTTATGGTCAGTCGCCGGTCAGGGGGAGTCTCACAAATTATGACAAAGCCAAGACCGTGTTTAGAAAAATATTAAACAGCAGAACCTCATGAAAACTTCAATAATCAAACCAGGAATAATTAAAGCAAATAAAGATCTGTGGACCACAAATATGCAAGGGGCATCGACGACCCCACTCCCATGATTTTCATCATTAGATTCCAAACCTACGACTAGGACAATTTCTTAAGTCAGGAACCTACTACTGCTGGGGCCTCAACATTCGTAACGCTCAGGGCCTCCAAACAGCCCCATGCCTTCGTGACGGTCACATCATCATCACCACTCCACCTCAGTTTGGTGGAGCTTTCTCTACCTACCAAGCCTCATCTGTTCATGTGGACGACCTAAAAGAACTATACGGGCTGGGTCGTCCGGTGCCATTCTCATGACGTGACCAGCCCACCGAAGCCTGTCGAGTCTAATTCATTATAAGTCATGCAACTCATAGATCACGTCGTTCTACCGGCTCCTCTATTGTCCTTCCACACATACGTCGTCAACAATCCTACTGAGAATTGTCCTCTCGAACGCGGCTTAGAGGCTTTCGTCAGCTTTGGACAAAGTCCAAGTCTCACAGGTTACAGGGTGACAGGTGTTTCTTAAAATTTAATACAAAGATTAAAAACGAAAAAAGTTAGGGCAGGTTAGGATAAAGTGACCTAATAAAAAAAAAGAAAATAAACGTACAGAAAGTAGTTCATGGTGTGGTAAAGAGAAATAGAGACAAGATAACAGCAAAAAATAAACTTTCCGAAGAAACAAGCAACTGTTGATAGCAAACAGAGGACGAGGATGAAGGAGAGCAAGAAGTTACAGAACAACTAACTAACGAAACGAGACCAGGTGAGCCATTAACATCAAAAAGGAGGCTAGAAACCAAGCAGATCTGGAATCTGATTCGAATCCAACGAGTCCAACGACTAGAGGGCAACGGGTTAGAAAGTAAGGGATTGGAGAGAAGGAAGCTTCTGGCTTATGGTATACTAAACTTCAGGCTTAACCATTTACCGCTAGATATTGAACACTGTCCTGAATCTTAGCGTTTCATGTTATTTTAATTCATTACGCGATTGAGTAAGGATTTTTCTGAATACATCATCTAATGTCTTCGAAAACTGATTAATTAGAATCATACCGACAGGGAACCGAGAGACCTTATAGATTTTGTTGGGTAATCCGTGCAAAAAACCAATGCTCTTTTTTTGCAAAACCAAGCAATATTTCAATGTTTTATGTTCCAAGGAAATCAAGGAAACAAAAAAGGGTGTGTTGTAATTATTAATATATGGAGGACAGAATGAGTTCTACAGATTTAACCGTATCATTAATAGCTTTGAGGGTCTCACTTCCCAAATATAAAGGCTAAATAATTCATCATTTGATGCCTCTTGCAGTTTCTCATGAAATTTGTTTACCCCGGACTAAGAACCGCTCTTTCTGGAAAGTTAACAGTCACGAATGACTGCTAAGTTAATATTTTTGCATGGATTTAGTTAAACAAAAGCGATCAAACGTTGATTAGCAATCTTTTTTCTAGTCGTTGGTGTACTGAAACGAATGCCGAAGCATTGAACTATGCTATAGTAATCCTACTATAGAAAAATTATTTCCTTTTTTATAATAACCAGGCAAGAATAACCAGGTGTAAATACACCTTTAGGCAGTTTTAATAAGAAAAAGAAAAACACTTTCCAGATGAAAGATATACTACATAGAAAAAGAGATAATGTTCATAAGGGATATGATTTGAAACTCCTCCCTGCAGAAGACAACCTGTAGATGCCTCACAGTATGGTGTTAGTGGACACGAATAGAACGATTTACATTATTATAATGATACCGGACAAGGTTTTTCGTTGACATTAAAAAAGACAAGCGTGAAAGGCACAAAAAGAGATCCAAATTATGGCGTTAACTAATCGAGGAAATGATAAACACAGGTACTAACATAATAGATAGGCTTGAGAAGTTAAGATAATTAAAAATAGTAAAAGTGCGCTGCTTGAGTGGAGAATTCGAAGCGAGTAGGAGATGGATATCAATGGCATCCGACATAGGGCAGCTGCGACGAAGGAGAACTGTACACAGGATTACCGATTTTCTCACGATTGCACACAAAGTAGCGGACATCAATGCGTGTTCTGGCGCTATGCGATCAGATTATTTTGCAGCATTCCGACAATGCTCTGATCAAGGTTTTTTGGGTCTATATCACGGGTCTTCAAAAAATTCATCCGACCCGTGATTTGTTTTCGTTTCACTCACAAAAAACCTAAAAAATAAATAAAATATCAAATCATATCGACAACAATCCATATTAGAACAAATAAGTAGCTTGACCAATTTTCCTTATCATTTTCAATTCGCAAAAAAAAAACAATTTAAAAATTCAAATTCCAAAAGTAACGCGCTAAGAGGAACAAATCTGAAAATGCTGTAGAAAATGATAAGAAAGTTATGTCAAGCAATTTGTTTGACTGATAAAAAGAATAATTTAGTTATTTACAATCAAAAAACAATAGAGTGAAAGTATTTCAAGGAATGACAAGAAACGAATAGAAAACAGGTAATATTTCCACATTGAATGAATCGTAGTTTAGTTTCATGCTTCATTATTTTATCAAGTCCATGCACAGTGTAAGTTACAATGAAATTTAGTGTCAGTAGGGGCGGTCCGATGGCCGAGGAGATAAGCGGCGCCGGTCTCATACGGCAGGACCGGGGTTCAAATCCCATCTGGACCGTTCCCCCGTAGTGAGGACTGACTATCCAACTACGTGGTATCAATAAGTCTAGTAAGCCAGAAATGGCAGGCATGACCGAGTAGGTCGTTGGGCCAAAGAAGAAGACGAAATTAAATAAAACCCCAATAAAATGTTTTGGAAACGACTGACTATCCTGTTGCGGATAAATTCAAGACACGGATGCCAGAAATGGTAGACCGAGACCTCTCGAGGACGTAGTGCTATAAAAGAATAAAATGAAATTTCTTTTCATGTAATGTCAATTCAATATTTTACAACTTGTAACATTTATTTGCATGATATTATTATTAATATACAAACATTTCTTATTGAGAATAATAAAAACGAGTGCCGACCCCCGGTCTATATGGTAAATGAAGCTAAAACCCGTGTCTAGCCTTACAGCCAAATCTTTGACTTCAGAAACGTGAGTGATTGACGCAAAGATTAGGAATTAATCATAACTAAACTTAAGTGGGTGGGAATGGTTAAACGAAACGACATTACATTTCTTGGGAGAAAATATAGTAGATTGATAATACACTAAAAAAAAGGTCATGTCATGGGTTAACTTATTTACTAAATATAAAGGGCAGTTTGATATAAAGAATGATTGTCTTTTGAAAAGTCGATTTAAACCAACTTACACAAACATATTAATTTAAAATAGAACATTTTCTAAGATCAATCATATATTTCTTTTATTATCCTTCCGTATATGTGTAAAGCACATATATTATCATTAGCCACCAGTATTTCCACCTGTACATGCATTAGAAGTGCACGGAAAAGGAAGTGGAACGATTGAAACTAAAACACACATCCACCTCCACTCAACTGTTGCTAATAAATAATATTAGTGAGCTAAAACGGAAACACTACCGCTAGTTCAAAGCGAGGAAAACATGCTGCCTACAACAACATCCACATACAATACGAGCAATAGCAACAATCATAAACCCACAAACAACATTACAAAGCAAACGTAGACGTCACTTTGAACAATTGCATTGAACATTGCAACACTTTCCAGCGGAACGGGAAACAAACAGGCGGGCACTGAAGGAAAACACTGTCTCACCATTTTTTGTGATGCTTCGGCATCGACAGATGTATTTTCACTTTTCGGAGGGGGGGGGGGAGATGTCTGGACGTGGTGAGAGTTTCGCTTACGCGACCGATAAGACGCATTCGTTATGTTTGTGCATGTGCATCTGGTGACGCGGAAGCATCGGGACGAAGGCACGGACGAAGCGGTCGAGACACGCTGACGGCACCTGCAACTGACTGTCTGCCTTCGCTAATATTGGCCGTGCCGAGTGTTTCCTTTTGATTTGCTTTTTGTTTTGCCACAGCTTCCCGTGAAGTAGTAAAAGTGTGTCGTAAACTTCGCATCCGGTCGCGTACGGTGCATGGTTTGTACGCCCACTGTACCGGACCATCAAATGAAACGATTCCGTTTCGAAATGTGTCTATTGTTGCCAACGGATGGGGCCCACACTCGTCAAAGTCGATGCACAATATATCCTTGGGGTAAAGGTAGTTAATTTGAAATATGAATCCAAATATTTTGCCACTTGAGTTTTGAGAATTTGAGAAAAAAGTTTATACATAGCTAAAAGTAAAATTTCATGTTTAAAGATATGTCTAAAGATATGTTTAATATATGTTTAAAGAAAGAGTAAACTATATGTCGTCATATGATGAATTAGCTTCCCCTTTCGGCTCTAGGAGATGAGAACAATTATTCTTTGAAGATCCTTACATTGTATTATCAGAGTTGTTAGCTTCTCTAGATTGTTAGTTTCTCATTACAGGTTGCGAGCAATCCTCCCACAGTTCATGGATCTTCTCTTCCCGATTTTCTTGGCTTGGGCGTCGTCCATACATTACGTAACGCTCGAAGGGGGTAAGGGGTGTTTTGCTATATGTTAAGTAACAAGAACTTACAACTGGTTACATGTTATTGAACTGAATCATAACAAAAACATAACAATGCTCATTCGTCCAAAATCGCACCTAAACACAAAGTATGTTAAATGATTAGTTCGTATTATTTCAAAACTATCAAATGATACGAAAATTTACAATAAATATGTAAACAGCCTACTCAAAAGAAATCACTCATTGCAACAAAGTCATGTTCCAATGAGAGCAATGCTATACATAAGTTGGTGTATTGGCGTATTTGTTACGGTCGTCTAACGACTTAAATTAGGTATACAAAATATAGTTAGAGAAAGTATTCTAATCGTTATTAATGTATTGTAAAAAGGTTGAGGAATAAGTAACATTTCAAATGAGAATCTCTAATCAAATCAATTCCAGACTCAAGCTCTATTCGTGATTTATTCTAATTCCATTCCGATCATCTGTAATGTTTTGTTTTTTACTATATTATTATTGGTTAGTAAAAATTGAATTCCTTGTATAATTGTTTGTGAAACACTATTACATATTTCAATCCTTTAACATAAGAAATTCAGCCTTGGATTGATTTTCTTGCAAACTGATTGGTGACCAGACCAAGTCATTCAGACGTGCTCGATAGAGCAGGCCAGTAAAAAAGAGAAAGAGACTCATGGAGCTCGTCAACGAATCATACACGATCATTCAAATATGCTACACTTATCAATGGGTTAAAATCTTTACATCTTTTACAGGTTTAAGTTTGTTACCTCTATAATAATCTTAACGACCAGACTTAATAGTTGCCTGCGTGCTTTTTAACGTGCAATTCATTATTTTACAATGAGAAGCAATTAGTTCGTTTTGTTAGAAAAAATCTCGCTGATCATGTTATAGCGATAAACTGTGTTTAAGGAATGGCTCTATTACCGAGGAGAAAGTAGCACATGGTTTCCCACGGAAGACTGGGGATCTAAACCCATTCGAACGGTTCCCCCGAACGCAGAACTGATTAACCTTGTTGCGGGTAATTTCAAGCCAGAACTCGAATGCCAAAATCTCTCGAGAGTGTAGTGCCGTAGAAGAAAAAGAAGGTACAGTGTGCCCAAAAAGGAAATTATCTAGATGATCAAGAAAATTTGTATAAATTTGTTTGGCATACTTTTTTTTATTTTTAACCGACCTCACTTGACACACTCTACCACTTATTCACCGGTATAATCGCAACGTGATCTTAACCTGTTGCAAAAGTCCTCTAAAATGCACACATTTGTAGCCCTTCTTCAGTCAATCCTATATCCTGGCCATCGTGGCGGACGCATCAACGCCATCGCTCCACCTCAGTTTGAATCCTACCACACTTCATCTGTCCATGAGAACGGCCTAAAAGGGCTTTACAGGATGAGTCGTCCAACAACTATGATTGAAATGTTTTTATCTGCTCACATGCGATCATCAGTAATAGTTGCAATGAGTGACTTCTTTCGAATAGACTGTGTACATGTTTTCTGTGCATTTTTGTATAAACTACCATTTTATTGTTTTATTAAATGTTCACTAACCAGTGAACAAGCCTTGTATTCAGCTAAGATCTTGGACCGATGGGCGTTGTTATGTTTTTGTGATTATTCAGTTCATTAAGCTAAATGTAAAAAATTAAATCACTTTGATGCAATAGTAATGCAAAAACGGTGGAAAGTGGTAAATATTTTCGTGCCTATTAGGCCTAGCGTCAGTTAGCTAAGTTAATATTGTTGATAATATGAACCGCCAGAGCATCGAAGAGAACGAATCAAAATAAATTTCATATCATATCTTCCCAAGTGACAATGGTCTAAAATAAACGCTTAAATTTCCAACAAAAATGCACGAATCTCATCGAAACTGCTCGTATCATGCTCGAATGCCTCAAAAGTATGAATGTATGTGTGAGCAACGGTCATGCGAAGCGATTTCTCTACGGCTCCTATGATCACATTTCGTAAATGTTAGCGTTTCCTACCGGTGTTGTTGTCAGTTTCATTCATCGCCTGGCTTCGCTTAGATGTTCGGTTTGGACTTCTGATTCTAATCGCTTATAATCTGTCGCAATTGGTTCAAATGTCCATCGATTCCTGTACAGAGAAACCGGCAAAGTGACGAGCAGTGTAAATGAACAGTCAGCGGCTTTATATTCGAAGTACGAAGCATCAAAACCTGAGTGTAGAAGCTGCGGAACCGAGCCGGATGGTGTTCGCCTTGGTGGACCGAATAATGACCTGGAGTGGAATTTTCCCGTACCGAAGGAGTGAAAATCTTGTGCTCGACCTGTGTATGTGTGTATGTTTGTGTGAAGTAAATAAAATGTAAAGATTTCCGACAAAAAATGTCGCAAAACAAATGGGTTGTTTCATTTCCTATGGTTGCTCTGATTGAAATATGGGATGGCATATGAGAAAGCGTTTCAACCGGTCTAAAGCAAGCGTTTCCACTGGTCTAATTTTCTTAAACTGCCTGCTGTTTAAGAAAAGTTTAAGAATCCAGTTTAAGAAAACGACTGCTCGAAAACGCTACAATTCTGCTATAAAATGTCAGTTGGGTTTTATGCAGTTTTTTTTTATTTGATTGGATTTGATGTCAAAACTATGAACTGTTTAATATAAAGTCACTGGCGTACCAAGTCCCTCAGAGATCCTAAGGAATGGAATGGAATTTGTTTTTGCACCTCGTAGATTTCGACGAGAGTGACAAATGAAATGGTAGAGCGGATTGTAGCACTTAAAGAAACATGCTAAAACTTATATTTACTTTTTGAACGACGACCAGGCCATATTAGACTTAAGTCAGTCACAGCTGATGTGATTTTGATCCCAGATGGTCGAGTGAGAGACCAACGCCGACACCGCTATCAGATCGGGCCACTCCCTATTTCTTATTTAACCAACACTTCTAATTTCTCGTCTACGGGCCCACAAAGTACATTGCGACCGATAAACAACTTATGGATAAATGTAATTATAATATTGGAAAAAAAGTTATCCAAGTTAAAATTACTACCAATGTTATCTTACTACATATTTTAATCAAATTACACAAAATATTTCCATCTTCCTATACCAACAGAACCATATAGCTCGTTTTGGCAGAGAGACATTAATTTGTTCTTGCTCACCGTTTAGTATGCTGTCACCAAGCTCTTACATTAATTTAACGACCACATTCGGTACCCAGCAACCGGTCAATTCGTTTTGCAACAAATGCCAATAGCAAGCGGACAGTAAGATAGTGCACGAAACTGCTACGACACACAGAGACATTACTTGTACATGGCGTAAAAATATCCCACATACAGAGTTAAACCCGGATCGGTGTTCGGACGTTTTGTTCGTGAATGGTAAATGAGTGTATTCCCTAGCTCAAGCCATAACCGATGCAGCCATACTGCACGGTATGTATCTCTGGTTCGCCGTAGGGCCCCCTGCACAAATGGGGATGGAAGACGGCCCTTCGGGATCGGAATCGTTCTGGTTGCCATTTTTATTGCAAACATCTGGTGTCCAGCTGAACGGCGGAAGTGTCCAGGACGGTCGGCAGCAGGCTAGGCAGGAGGGATTTGATCGCTTTCGAAGATCGGAAGAGCAGAGAGGTATGAATTTTGTGTTTTTTTTTTGCATCATTTGCATCTTTGCTTCATGTGGATCATGCTGAGTGTGTTTTATTGTTTAAAATGTCCATCCCGAACTCGTATGCCGACGAAGAGTGCTGGTTGCTTAAAAATATCGATAAGGTAGTTTTTGACATTACAAAAAAGAACATATATACATTTGTAATGTAAAAAAAAGAAACTTCCCATAATATTGTAGGTGGTCGACCCGTTTTGCACTCAAATTTCCTTAACGTCCACTACTTCAAAAAGGGGTTCGAGTAAATCGGATGAAACATAAAACGATGCGGTGCTGCAGAACGTAGCCGCAGTTGACAGAAGCATTAAGGAATGGATTTGGTTCCGGTATCCGCCTGTCGGAACATCACTAGGAAGATCCGAGGCGCCTAGGGTTCTGGGCCAGAGAAAGACTCCTAACAATAATAAGCAATAATGTATACAGACTCATAAACCTGACTACGGTTTGCTGGGAACCGGAACCTTGGTGCGGGTCGGTAAAAGATGGGTATATAGAAACCGTAAAAATAATATACTTTTGTGCATCCCTTCTTGACGGTATGATTGACATTGAAAGCCGTCCATCGCTGTACTACAGTTGGAAGCTAATTTGCATTTCCTTTAAGCTCTTGATCTACCTACCGCGCTGCTATGTGAGATCAAGAATAATATAGGGAAAAGAAAAGAAAAAATAAGCAAGAACTGAAAGGATCGAACGACGAAGGATAAGAATGTAGTGTTGGGTTATAACACATTCCAACGTTGCTAAATTTTAAACGTTAAGCAAACACATTTCTATTTGCACATAGTCGAAAAGGAATGCACCAAAAATTCACCAGAATGACGACTCGCTGTGGATAATAATCTTTATCATTATACATTTATTTGGATCATTTCCTTACACGATAAGAAATTACATCCAGTTGTTGGCTTTTTTTTGTATTAAACCACGGAATTGGTCGCAAGAAAATGCGAAAGGAGAAAACCTTTGCAATTCTCAAATGTTCGTTCTCCACTAAAACAAAACGAAACGCTTGAATCTTCCTCTGCAGGGAGAATTTTAACTGTGATGCTCTTGTTTTTTTGTACGTTTCCTTCATTCCACGATTTTCCCACCCGTGCAACGTGAAGAACGTGCAGCTGGAGTTAAAAAAAAAACATAAGGAAAAAATCACATTTTTTGTAATGAGCTACGGATGATAAATTTTCATCAAGCAAAACGAAGAATCCCCACAAACCCGATGATGGGAGGATGAGAGAGTGAATAAAAAAAAGAAAAACGGGGTTGAAGAAAACAGAAGAAAATTTCCACTGCACACAGTTAACCTGTGTGATGGGATTCATTTTGGGGGGATGCAATTGCAGCAGGGGAGTTTTGAAGCCGAAAGTGCCGAACTGTGTGGTTGTAGGATTGTCTTCCGCGGGATGTTGCGTTATAATTGTGCGTTTATCAATTACAAGGTGAAAAGTCAGAATATTGGTGAAAGTTATGGTTTTCCTTCCTTTGCTTTCCTTTTTTTATACAATACAACATTAAAAAAGGGGGAAAACGACGAAAACAATCACGAGAGGTTCCGTGGAGGGTGGATGAGAAGCTTAAAAAACAATTAGCACTTGATAAATGTTAGGTAAACGAACATAATTTGAGATTTTATTCCTTGCTCTTTACGCGTACCGGAGTGTTTATGGTGTGAAAACACACAAACCTTTGGTAAATTGTTTCCAGATTGTGTTGTGGGGTGGAAGAACATTGTTATGCCATTACTAGCTTTCGCTGGAGTGGCTAACTATTATTGAGCACTTGATGACAACTCGTTCACAATTTAATTGTTTTCGAACATTGCTTTTGCTTAATCTTTACCATGGCAATTCGTTCCGATTTGGAGGTAAACTTGTGCAAAACGCGTATTTAAAATACTTTTATCCAATATTACAAAAAGTTATTATTTGAGAATTATGAATAAATTTTACATTTACATTTAGATGGAAAATTGCTGTAAAGAAAATGCAAACGAATGAGAATTATTAGAATTGTAATAAAAGTAGTCACTTAACAATATGCAAAGTTAACTCAAAAAGACTAAATATTCTTCTTCTTTGGCCTAACGACCTACTCGGTCATGCCTGCCATTTCTGGCTTACGAGACTTATTGATACCACGTAGTTGGATAGTCAGTCCTCACTACGGGGGAACGATCCGCATGGGATTTGAACCCCGGTCCTGCCGTTTACGACCGGCGCCGCTTATCTCCTCGGCCACCGGACCGCCCCCAGACTAAATATCATGACTTTTAATTAAGTTAATTAGCTTAGAATGTAATGGCAACTTTTTAACTATTAAATAACTTTAATAATACAATTATCTGCAAACTTAAAAAAGTAGTTTAAAAACTTTCACGCCACGTGGTGGATAACGAGGCTGTTTGAAAATTAACGGTGCAGACAAATTGTTGAAATTCTGTTTCTTTGAATTGTTCATAGATGGCGCTGTCGCTTCGCACTGTGGGTAAGTTCGAATCCAAATTCGGACATATGTAATTTGTTAGCAAAATTAATTATAAATTTGACTGTTTGCGCTAAAATAGCAACAATGAAAGAAATTGAACTTTTACATGAGTTGGTTAGGAATTATGATGCTGAAAATGTTGTAAATAAAATGTACGAACCAATTAATTGGTGTGTAAAATAATGCACGCCGTGTCTTTTGTGTCGCATTTCTAATGCCACCTTTTGTATTCAGGATATTAATGTAGAAAGGTGAAGGGTGATTACGGTTTTGTTTTATATGTGGTTACTTTTTTGCTATTGTAAACTTTTTTCTATACTCACAAAAAATACGATAGTGTCGTTATTTACCAGTAGACTAATTCCATTTCGAATCAAAAGTGTTTCAGATCGTGAGTCCATAATTCATTAGTTCCTTGCACTACGTAAGTTAAACTAAAATTTTGTTCAATTATTTTTCTTGTGCAATTTTTAACATGGATTTACAATTACTACCATTGAAACACCATCAAAGGCTTGATATATTTAATTAATATTAAAATTACTTTTGCTAATAAATAAATATAAAATTTCATACCTGATCCCATAACACGAAATATAAACAACTTGTTGAATGATATTCGATTTGTGAGGATATTTTAGTTATTTAATTGGACTAATTATTAAAATAAAAGTAAACATTAACATGGGGGTTGGGGCGGTCCGGTGGCCGAGGAGATAAGCGGCACCGGTCGTAAACGGCAGGACCGGGGTTCAAATCCCATCCGGACCGTTCCCCCGTAGTGAGGACTGACTATCTAACTACGTGGTATTAATAAGTCTCGTAAGCCAGAAATGGCAGGCATGACCGAGCAGGTCGTTAGGCCAAATAAGAAGAAGAAACATTAACATAAGAGGAGTATGATTTAACATTCAATTGAATGTTGAAGTTCTTTTGTGAATTTATTTAATTTGATGAACTATTTACATGAACCAAAATAACTAAGCGTTGCTTAATGTTCTATATATGCTATTACTACATTCAGGCACAGACCGTTGCGATGATGAAAACACTGAGACATGACATCACACATACACTCGAAAACATATACTAACAGGACTTATTTGATACTCAAATGCTTATGATCGCTTAAAAAGCATTGCCATCTTGTTTTGGCACAAATCTCTCTTTAAAAGGCACTGAAACACACACTGTGGCAAATGAATTGCTCTCGTTATAGGAATTTTGCTCCATAAACATCCCAGTTCTGCAGGTGTACAAAGTTAATGTGGCCCCAGTTCCATTTCTGGGAAGGTTTATCCTTATCACAGCTTTTGATGAACAACTTGTTAGTGGAGAGATCCGCTTCAAGGCATCGCCCAAGGTGGTCTTTACCGTGGATGATCATTCTCAATTCCTGGCAAATAAATACACGAGTGTGAGTTAAAATGAAATGAATATGACTGCGTTTGCTTTCGTACAGTTCTACTCACATAATCATATCGCCACATCTGATTGCCCTGCGACTCGTGGCAGCTAAACAGGACGATCTCATCGTTCAGTTTGGCCGCATCCAGACACTTATCGTTGCTGCGTACCCGAATGTCCCGATGGTAAGACAGCGTAAAGAACTGATTGTTCTGCGGATGAGTTTTGTTTGAAGCGCACGTGTACAACCCGATCGGTTCCTTCGCCTGATGGTTTAGCGAATCGAGACACAGCTTCGGGTTGGCCACACTCTGCACCCGACCGGCTGCGAATGGTTGCGGGTCGCGAGGTGGATAGCGTATGAGTAAATCCGGTGCCACCACTTCCAGGAACCATTTGAACGGTTTGCATTGTAACCTTTCCCGCAGCTCCCGCTGGTTGCTTAAATCGCCCGGGTTCGTCTTGGCAAACTGGGGATTCCGTTCGTACAGAAACTGACTGTACTCGTCCATCCACACCTCGGCGACGCGCTTGAAGTTTCGTACCACAAAGTTAACGCCGCGCGGATTACCAAACGGTGCGTACCCGCGGTACACATGTCCCACGCGGGAACAGGGCGCATCGACCAGACGTCCTCCGCACTGCCAGATTTTAAAGCTTAGCTCGTACTGTTCGCCACCCCAAATGTCCAGACCCTCATCGTAACCGCCGAGCTCCCAGAAGAATTTCGCACTGATGGCGAACAACCCGCCCGCCATTACCGGACTGTTGAAGGGTTGCGTCGGATTGTCCAGATCGCCGGGCAGCAGTGGCAACCGTTTGTAATAGAACTTCCAATCGAAGGCACCACGTTTGCCTTCGTCCTGTGACCGATACTGGAACGTGTCGTGTGCGATCACATCGATGAACGGGCAGACACATGTACGGTAGTCTTCCGCGATGGGTTCTACATAACAATCAGACACAGGTTGAGCGATACATCTAAACGAGAGATAGACTCCTTACTCTTACCTAACAGCGGAGGAAGCCAGTTGGTGTTGACTTCCGTATGTGAGTCCAGTACGATCAACACATCACCTCGAGCCTCTCGAGCGCCGGCCATACGTGCAACGATCAACCCGGATCGCTCAGGAAGATCCACCAGTCGCACCTTATGCCCCAGTTCCGATTCCACAAACTCTCGCAAAGGTGTCCAAAGGAATGGTTTTGTGCTGTGATCGTTCACCAGTATAATTTCCCTCAGTAGCGAAGGAGGAGATCGATTCAGCACGCTGTACACTGTGCGAAGCAGAGCGCTCCAGTGTTCATTGTAGAAGATGATGATCACACTTACCGTTGGGAGTTCCTTAAGATACTGCTTGGTGCGGCAACTAGAAATAAAAAAAAAATCGATGCTAATAGGGGCCTTATCACGTCACACTCAATCTACCCACTGCGGATGCCGTATGTCTGGTACTGATCGGTTTAACGCGATCATGTCGCTAACCACTGCCGAATAACCATTCTCCTTGAACAGCCTATCGTTGAGTGCAATATCTTCCTTGCTGGTAAGTTTGTACGGACGGCCTTGCTCACCCGGGCCCACCCGTTTAGCATCGTCCTCCATCAGGTCGTAATCATGCCAGTCCATCCTTTCTCCATCCACATTGCGTGGCCGCGCAAAGAACCCGTCACCATCGTCGGCATATCGGTAGTAGAGCGTCCGCTTGAAGTTATCCAAATTCTCGTACTTGTGGATGATCAGCAGTACCGTGATTATACCGCAGCAAACCAGAAACAGTAGCTTCACGATCAGCTCACCGAACAGTGGCTGTGGGGTGTTTGACGTCCAGGAATGGTTCATGAAAGCGAAAATAAAAAAAAATGCTAATTACGACCGCGGTTGAGTGTTGCGTTAGTGAACGATGATTAAAGCTGACAATGAGCAGCATAAATTTGCATACACACTGCCAGTAAGTTGAAAAAACAAAACAAACGTTTTTATTCCTCCAGTAATACCAGCATAGCTGAAGAAAAGGCACTGAGTCTGTACACTGAGGGAAATAAAAATAGCACCACCACGTTTTTTGACAATATTTTCGAACTTTTTGTTCCAATTGTAATGCTTTCAGTGTAATATGATAGGGCAATCTATTTCTCAACTTTTGAATGTATAACATTCGCATCATTGTGGAAAATTTCTATTTAAACCGAAAAAAAAACACGAAAAACAGTGCGTAGTTAAAATAGCAGCAACTTGTTTTTAAGAACTTTCTGCAAGTTTTAACAGATGTTTGGTTACGTTATGAGGTATTTGCGATAAGTTTCCACGGGAGGGAAGGTTTTACTAAAAAAAAATTGACGTCATTTAAACTATTTTTGCGGTAATATAGTAGCTAAGGTTCGTACGCAGCATCTTACCTTCGAAAAAAAAGGTAAAAATCAAAACCTATCACGATACAGGTATCTCTTCTAGAGAAATCGGTCTAAAATTATCTCGTTCACATACTGTAGTCATACAGTTTTTCTGGGAAATGCCAATAATGAAAGCTGCGCAGAAAAATGTGGAAGAAAAAGTACGCTTATACTGAAAGCTAAGCGAAGAATCTATAGAGGAGCAGTGAATAAAAAACGAACAGCATCCCAGATACGTGCAGAATTACAACTTCCAGTGGCAACGTGAGACGTTTACAACAAATCCTCTCAAGCAACGTAAACCTGAAGTGGCACAAAAGATTCAGCAAACCCAAATTAACAAAGCTACATATCCTTAATCGGTTGAACTTCGCTCTAAAGCATATTTTCTGGACAGACGAATGGGAAAATGAGCTCTTTTCGGTCGAAAAGAAGTTCAGCCTTGATGGTCCTGATGGTTGGCAATACTACAGACACGATTTGCGAAAAGAACCGGATGTTAAGATGAACCGAAACTTTGTTGGCGATACTGTAACGGTTTGGGGAGCTTTCTCGTTTCGCGGAAAGCTTCTATTGGCGTGTATGTCAACGAAGATGAAACCGGAGGACTGTCGAAAAGTTAAAAATAAGCATAATCGAACATGGCGAATCCCTGCTGGGCCCAGACTTCATTTTCCAAGAGGACAATGCCGCGATACACAGCTCCAAGGTGACTAAAGGCTGGTTTTCTAACAAGTTAAACAAGATTGAAGTTCTCGAGTGGCCAACCTGTGGTCTATCCTTGCTCGTGGCGTTTATGAAAAAGTTAAACATTCGTGAATGCCGGGAGCAGATCGAGCAGAATACGCAGGAGAAATTGATTTTGTCGATGAAATCACGTCTCAACTAAGTAATTCGAAACAATGGATCATACACTCACTACTAATAATGTATTAGAATGTGTAGATAAGTATGAATATTCGAACATTTACTTGGTAATGTATTGAGGTTTATTTTTTTGTTGAAATATAATAAACTTTTTATGAAAGGCTATGGTGATGCTATTTTCATTTTATTTATTCGGTTATAATGTAAATTTTCCACAATTATACAAGAGTTATGCATCAAAAAGTGAAGAAATAGATTGGTCTAACATGTTACATTGAAAGAACTACAATTGGAACATAAATTTCGAAAAAAAAAATGTCAAAAAACGTGGTGGTGCTATTTTTATTTCGCTCAGTGTATACTCTATTTTAGCCCAAATGTTTGCGTGTGGGTCAAAATCCCACGATCTAGACGTGACTGGCGTTATTAAGTGGTAAGAACTTTTTCTTTGCCATGTCTCGTACAACAAAAAATCGGCTTGTTATTTGATTTAATGTTCAATTATGAACAATGTGGATGGCAATAAGAAATACACTTCGATCGCGAGGTGTTAACGTACACGAACCCATTCGTCTAGCACATCACCGCCGGACACCTAATTGACAGGAATCGCGGTCACCGGGCAGATGTTTCGCGGGAGCAGAGGTTGAGAAAGAACGATCGAACCGTATTCGACCACAAATGAGTTAAATCAACAGTGCAAAATCGTAACAAACGAAAGAAGACATTCGATAATTGAGGGAACAAGCCACTGGTGCTCGGCACCATGACCTTGAGATAGGCGGGTGAAGAAGAAACGGTAGCAGAGCATCTTCGCACTGTCGATGAAAAGATTTTGCCTCCGTCTTGGTGTGTTAGTTTGTTATATTATTATGCAAAATAAATTACACCTAATGAGATACAAGATCCTGTGTATGATGAATAATATTTTAATATATTCGCTTATTGGGCTATTCACAAATTGGAAGACAGATACTGTTTCCAACCGAATTTGGGGTTAATTTGGAGTAAAAAAAACATACACCTTTCAATTAAAACAAATGTGAGAGTTGCAATGACACCGAATGTGAATGCCCGAAGCGTTTTTATCTGCATGTGTTGAGTTTTTGTTGTTTATTGTAACGCAAGACTTAAATGCCCGCAAAGACACGTATGGTGTGGCCGATGCAGGTGAACGTAATGTAAGGGCAATGGGATGAGTGGCATAATTTTGTTTTTTTTTTGTTTTATGTTTTTTTTAATCATCAAACCTACGACCAGATGGCATCGTAAAGCATACCATCTAAACATGGCCTTGGTGGACCTAAACCTTAATTGCATGATTGTCTTGGTCTAAAGCAGTGCGAGCTGTTAGGTGCGATGTACAAACTATGTGGGGAAACATATTTTTCCCCTCAGAGAGTTTCTTCTCTTGTTACGTTAGTGCTTATGTGACAGTAGGTAAATTGAGGTTTCACGTACATAAATTGCTGACATTTGGTTGTGATTTTTTCTAGAGGTTATGAATAACTTTTCTGATAAAATGCGATTTTTTGTACGCGAACTAATTCTCAAATACGGTAAAACTCTTATATATCAACTACAACTCCAATTAAAAGAACCAAATCACTATAAAATAAAACACATCAACACAAATGTTTCGAATAATTGCTTTGCAAAACGACGCTGCAGTTGCTAAAAACCCTGCAATCGAAACTAAATGCACATTGCTTATCATTGTACTCTGCTTTTCTTCCCATTCCCTGATAAAAGCAATCCAAGTGCTCAGCGGGATTGTTCCGATTGTGGGCATACTTGATAGTGACATCCGTTCCATTGCTTGGACACTCGAAACCACGGCAACACACAATGTTTTGTCCCGTACCACTACGCAATACCTATCGTCCGCCCCATAATCCATTCCCCAACCCTGTCGGGGTGGGTGATAAAATCAGATTTTATTAATTACAACTAGTCTTATCGCAGTATAGCCCTGCACATACGCACACATGTTTCCACGTGCGATAAATGAGCATTTTAGGCTAATTTGTCACCGTTCGCCCTTTAGGCAGCTTTTGTGGCTGTTTCCCTTCGTGACTGAGCCATTCGTTTTGCCGGTTTGCCCGGGTGTGTTTTATGGGCAAGATTGTACGTTTATTTTTATGACAATAGCTTGCACGTTAAAGTTTCCCCCCGCTGTCTGGATGCTTTCGGTTGCCGTGGTAAGGTGGAAGGCAAACATTAATCATCCTCCTGCAAGGCACACGAAACCGTGACGAGGGACTTTGTCATCAAACACTGCACTGGACGGAATTATTATTAGCACTTCGTGCAAATAACTGAACTGGAAGCGATGATACGACAAATCTCTCGATAGTTTCAAACAACCAAACAAACAAACCGTCACACACGAACGCGAGTTGATCGAAGCTCAAATATCACACGACACATCATATCTTGAGATGATCTTCTTATGACTCGTTTTTGCTTTGTGTCTGCGGTGCGTTTCGATTCCGTTTTTGTTACTTCTAGCGAATTAATTAATTAGCAAAGCGGGACAGGTAAAGCGCACTCTGAGAAGGCGTTTCACACAAACATTTTAAAGCTTTAGAAACATCAAACACAAACTTTAGCCGATGGATGCAAACACACAAACACACACACACAATTGGTGGGAAATTCACGGACAAGGCCACTGAAGATGGTTCCAGAGAGTTGTTGTGAATTTCCTGCCGGATTTTCAACAATACCCCTACATCTGCGCTTCCTTCACGTTGTTTGCTCTCCATTGTGGAGGTATCGTTTGATTTATAAGGGACCATGGTAAGAATGCCGCGACTTGTGGGACTGTTGAAACGAGTTTTGTTTTAAATTTCGTTTCGGTTTGCACCAATAGTGGAGACTAACGACCGCTTGCGGATTTTTGCCATGCAGTCAGTATCATCTTCTCGAGTTTTATTGGGTCGGATGGTTCGGGTCGGATACGCATGCGAGATTAAACGATTCTACAACTGCTTCTACACATCTTCACCCGATCGTACCTTTCGATGCGAGGACCGTTTAAGCTGTCGCAAAAACCTTGGAACGCGCATGGTGATTACAAGGAACGTTACTTCCACGTGTTGTGCTCCTATTGCTCCGGTGTGTCACATTTTCTAACAGATTGACCACAAATTAAACCACATCTTAGCAAACGTGTTGCGCGTACAGTAACCCTTTGCAAAAGGTTTGCTTTCCTGTCTCCGTATCGTCCGTATACGTCCGCGCAACGAAAGGCTCGGATAATAACTGACACAAACCGCGCGGACACGAGCGGCCGCAGCATAAAAAGGGCCGAATACTTCGCGATACCACGCGGCCCCACGGTTCGGTTTTGGGTGCCGAATGCAAACGCACAGAAAAAAGAACGATATCTTCGTGGTGCGACACGAATGCTGGTCCTTCATATTAGAGCAGGTTGACAGTGTTTTTTGGGGGGCTCCCGAAACGCCATTCTGTTGTGGGCTTTTCGTTCGCTAACGGCCATCGCTCCATGGTTTGTGGTTACCGCACGGCATTGTATCCGATTAATTCGCATATTTCGTAATCAGAACAAGTTCGATCGGGACCGCGTTGGAGATACGCGATGGGGTCCAATTTTCGGTGGCTCTGCATAACCGATAGAATTCGTTAGTGAAAGTCGACCAGTGCGCGACGATGAACTGACATATCGAACCGGAGATGGTTCAACATTTCACGTTTGCTTTTGGTCCGAAATTCTCGATCGTGCCGTGTCCTGTGCGGTGAAGTAATGTTACGAAAGAAAGGTTACAATTGTGTCCTGCGTATAATGTTTCTGTAGTTTGTTTCTCTTTAGCCCTCTTGTACGAAAACAGTTGGAGAAAGGTGTCTTATTGTGCTTTACATCGTCGGTTCGCAACTTTTACCTCTGAACGGACACTATCGGACGAGATTGTACATTTCCATTTTAGGGTGCAGCACCAAATAGAAATTACAAAATGTTGACGGCCCCAACGAAGCGAACGCACAAGCGAAAGGTTTGCTGGGGTAGAACGTGTCTCGGTGAGGAATGTAGCACTTGTAAATGAAGTCATGTACAGATTTTTTATTGCTCTATCAGTTCCAATGGGGAATGATCTCATTGTACTGGTATATTCAAAACAAATTAAGTGCCTCATTCCAATCATGTGTGGGTGTTCGTATTTTTACTAAAAAAAGATTAATTATATCAATTTATCAACCGAACTACACAGATAGCCAGCAATTTTCGGGGCTGTTACTTTTTAATACATTTTCCAATATCGATAAAATGTTCTATTGAAATTCAAAGAGTGTCTTCTACTTTTCATTCATGTGAATAGATTATTTCAACTCTAAATAGTTTTCTTAAGTTATAGTACTTTAGGATTGTCATAATTTTTTTTCCATATAATGTAAAATTAGCTATTTAAATACTTTACAACAAAATGCTTGTTACAGTTATAAGTAGGGTATATGAGGATTCTAATATTTTTTTTTCATAATTATGCTTCTAGTTACTACAAAGCTACCGGTGTTTTAGTTTGAAGAGAAAAAAACCGCTAGAGAAGACCATATGCAGCAATTAATATGAAGTAACACGTGATCAGAAAATAAAATTTTAAAATAATGTAAATATGACTTTTTCATCGTTACCTTTTTTCCACAAGTATAATGTTGCGCTCCTTTCAGTATTACATAAATAAAATTATTCAAAAACCAAAGATCTCATTGACAGGTTTTGAATAAAAAGTCATCTCCATATTAGTTAGTTGATACAAATTCAAAACCAAATTAAACTTAAGCTAACATGATGAATGTAATTATATTTCACATATTCATTTTACATATTTTTGTATTTTAAATGCATATCATCCATAAGAAAATGAAGAAAAAGTTGTTAAATTAATTGTAACAACATTCTAAACTGAAAAAAGAACATTTTTTATGGAAATTCCGAAAACAATGGCGAAAAACCATAAGGGTGCTATTTTTATTTCACGCAGTGTATGTAAGAGGGTAGGAATGTCATCAAATAGATAGCTGGGGGTAGGAATGACACAAGCGTCCATCTGTTGATTGGAACAACTGTGAACAGAAAAGAATAGTTTGTTTGGTGCACTAAAAGGATAACTGAAATAGGCAGAAAATTGCAATGTTCTTCAATTATTTAAGCTTATAAAGTTAAATTAGACTGAAAACAGGAGTTAACACACAACAATACAACACCGCTCTTTTTTCGAATACGGCTGTAAGCGCATGACAGTTCTAGCAAAACAATGTCAAACGGGATTGTTGCCGCTGTGATAAAACAAATCATAAAAAACAAAAACATCGCTGCACGGGTTGCGAAAATTTCAACCCGTTCCGGAATGTCGTCGGAAAACAAATCCCCGCTGCTGGAGCGGGCCCGTAACATAGTGCCTCATCTCGACACGGACCGTCACAAGGGTCAGGCCGGCCGGATCGGCATCGTCGGCGGTTCGCTCGAGTACACCGGAGCACCGTATTTTGCAGCGATAAGTGCACTGAAGGTGGGTGCGGATCTGGTGCATGTGTTCTGTCCGGATGCAGCCGCTCAGGTCATTAAATCGTACAGCCCGGAGCTGATTGTGCATCCGTTGCTGGATTCCAATAACGCCATCATTCAGATCGAACCGTGGTTAGAGCGACTGCATGTGCTTGTCATCGGACCGGGCCTGGGGCGGAACAGACAGATAATGCAAACGGTGGCGGAGTTGATCAAGATCTGCCGCCAGCTACAGAAACCGCTCATTATCGATGCGGACGGATTGTTCCTAATCACGCAGGATATCAGTTTGGTGAAGGATTACTACGGTGTGATCCTGACACCGAACGCCATCGAGTTCTGTCGCCTGTTTGGGAAGGATCGGGATCAAATAATGCTTTCACTGGGACGGCTCGGTGCCGGTGTGACTGTGATCGAAAAGGGCCTAAACGATCGGATCTACGACTCGCTAACGCTGGAAAAGTACGAATGTCCACAGGGTGGATCTGGTCGGCGCTGTGGCGGTCAGGGAGATTTGCTTGCCGGATCGTTGGCCACCTTCTACTATTGGGCGCTGGAATCGAAGCAGGAAATTAGTCCGGCAATGGTAGCCTGCTTTGCGGCCAGTACACTCACCAAGACTTGCAACAAGTATGCGTTTAAGCTGAAGGGGCGCAGCATGACCTGCAGCGATATGATCGACCAAATTCATCCCGTGTTTGATGATCTGTTTGAGCACAAGAAGGATTAGGGCTGGTCGTACCGGAGCTGCTATCGTTCGGAACACTCGACGGTGGTGCCCATTTATCCATCATACCTCAGGTCTACACGTTCTCTACTCATCGTCACCATTAGCGTTATCGTCAGTGTGCTCGTTGTCGTTTCCGTGTACTTTAGCTCCGGCAGCCTGGTTTGACGATTGGTCTGGCATGCACCCTCATACACATGCTCAGCAATGCAACGTAATGGAACGGTATGGGATAACGAAACAAACTAAAACGCCGTCAATTTTGTTGCAACGAACAAATTTACGAACGGATTAGCGAAATGGAATGTTGGTTTCCAAGCGAATTCTAAAGGTGATGGTATTTTAATAGCGTGCTAACTTTAAGAAAAGTAGGGCCAATAGCCTAAGTTCCGGTGTAGGAGTTTACATTGTAAGATGCAGAGGCGTCAGTCTAAATTGTCTAGGCCATTTTCTCATGGATCACATCTCACCAAGTACGACTAAGCTGGTTAGAAACCGTCTGAATAGTTGCGTACGAATTTACATTTTTGCACGGTTTTATAACACAATCAATGTGGTGGTGAACGTAACCATAAGAAGAAAATAAACTATGTTTGGCTTATCTTATCAAAGGAGATTTTAATCTATAACGTACCAAAGACACAGCATTTAATAAAGAATAATGAAAATTATCTGAAATATGACCATATTTGATTATTATTTATAAAGGACGGCCAGGCCGTATTGTTGACCATCATTGATTTTTGTGTGTGATTATTTAATTCACACTTTAGCCCATTTCACGTTGTTATCGCAATGTTATGGAGCAAAAATAGCTTCACGAGATACTATGACTCATAAGATATAGATTTACGTAATGGTAAACAATTAGGGGCGGTCCAATGGCCGAGGAGATAAGCGGCGCCGGTCTCATACGGCAGGACCGGGGTTCAAATCCCATCTGGACCGTTCCCCCGTAGTGAGGACTGATTATCCAACTACGTGGTATCAATAAGTCTAGTAAGCCAGAAATGGCAGGCATGACCGAGAGTAGGTCGTTAGGCCAAAGAAGAAGAATGGTAAACAATGAAAACAAAAATCGAATATAAGATTTTAGCCCAACTGATAAGATTATACAGAGTTCATATTTAAAGCTATCATTTAAAACGCCTGCTCGCACGCTTCTTGCAGGCAGTTGGTATCCGGTGTGTGACAGTGTTATGTGCAACTCTTAGTTCAGTTCAAATTATTTATTAAACAGTCAAAAAGCAGTTACTACAATCCAAATCTGTGCTTTTAAACCAAGTGTGTCTTTTGCAATTTACAAACCAGTTTTTACAAATCCGAAACCAGTGCCCAGTCCTTTTATTTCCGTTGTTCCTTTGTTGAAGGCAACCAGGGAAATTTTAACAACATATCAAAAAGTTTTAAAAAACAATTTTAACAAAGAACATTGAACAGACTAACGGAAGCTTCAAATTATCATGTAGATAGAAATGAAATTCATTTCTCACCATGATTACTCACGATCATAAAAATAGGGAGGAATGCGCCGCACCGAGTAACGTGTCTGCGTTGAAGAGCGCGTGCGTGAATAAGAAAGCTTAAACTGCTTGTAAGAAGCCGATATATCTATATGATAGTAACCTGAACCTTGCTCACAGTACGTTTTTCGTCTAGCAGCAAGCCAGAGGTCGTCTCCGTGATGGAAACAGTCTAATTCATATTCATGCCGCACTATAAAGTTTTATAATAGTTGTAGGAGTTTAAAAATAGTGAATGTGTGGCAAACATTAAACAGTAACTTCATTAAACAGTGTTATAAAGTAGTAAAAATTGGAAAAAAACTGAAGGAAAATAAAATGGTTAGGTTACTTCTTTGCATTACTCGTACACGTAAATTGTTGATAGTTCCATTTATTGCATTTTATGTTTGCGTGGAGTTGTGGTTAGCGTAGTGTTGTTAACAATTTTCGCTGGTAATGATCAAATGTGAGTCACTGTGCTTAAGGTGGTTTGTTCACATATTTTGTGTCTGCAGTTGCAATAATAAGGATCGTTCCATACGAAGTGATTGAAAAGCGAATGTTGCGATGTTTCGTTACATTAGAAAATGAATGTTTATCGTATGTGCAGTAAACTATGTGAGTGTAGAGTTTGTACTGTTCCGGCTGTTTTACGTGTAATTTAAAGTGTGTGGTTCACAATCACTAGTAAAAGAGCAGTTGCCTTGCCTATCAAGTGTTTGCGTATCGTAGGTGCGTTAGCCAGCTGTTCAGCGGACGTGATCGTATGTGTGAAGAAATTTCATTGATAATTGATGAGTAAGCGGCGCAGGCGATGTTCGTGGTGTATGTGCTGAACGCTAACCGTGACGACTGAGTAGTTGGTGATGTTGTGCGGCCCACTAGCGGTGCGTGGCCCATTGGATTGAGATAATTCTTTTTTATAACGTTTTAGAATGACCATATATTCTCAAGCATCAGAGTTTAAATTTAAAGATCGATTGTTTGTTACCGTGTTGTGTTTTACATCAAAACAATTAACCGTAATGTAGATTTTTTTGTGCTAGGACTGGCATGCGGTATTACTTTAATTTTTCATTGCGCCTATCCTTTTTAAGTTTTGTCCGTGTTGAGTTCTGGGTGGTACAGTGTAGCAAGTGATTTTGTTGTTTGTGACCAAAGATGAGTCACTGTGGTTCGGAGGATTAGTTCAAATATTGTGTGCGTGGAATAGTGCAAAGAAGTATCATTTACATTTACATTTATTTCGTCCAGTTATCCAGCTATTTTATACAGTTATTCTATTAATCATCACCATACATAGAGCACGCAATAAACTAATATTTATCTTACTTTCGTCAGCGGAAGAAAAGAAGTAATTAAATAATAAAACTAAAAAGTATAATACAATAAACATATAAATCAATATGTAAGAAATAAATAAACGAACAAATACTAAGGTTAATGCATAAATAATCTGATGTAAAAATGAAACATAATATACTAAAAGTGATGGCAGTTAGCCATTCTGAAATCTATCGTCTCGTTTTGCATGAAGTGATTGAAAGGTGTATGTTAAGATGATTCTTTGTATTAGAAAACAATGTTTAAAAATGCGCACCTTTGTTCCACCATGTTCGTCCATGTTTCACCTTCGAACATCAAACGAGCGAGATTATAATACGCCTAGATCATTGTTACGGAAAAAACGTCATTAGATAAATTTTGGTAAATTTAAAATTGAATGCCGCTTAATCAGCATCGCATAACGGCAAGGGAGTTTACTATATTGATTTATTATTTTACTTTATTTTTGTATTCGATGGGGTCATTGCTCGATTAGCAGTGTCGATCGGTTCTTTTTCCTCGGTCGGTGCAAGGGTAATGCGATTATTCTGTGTAGTTGCATGCGTTGTGAGACACTTAATCGAAACAGTTTACCGAGCCAAAGAATAATTTTAGACATGCCTTATGATTAATAATATTTTCTTTTCTTCTTTATGTCACGATCAATAAGCAGCATTACTCAAATTTAAGTATCGATTCGCAGTTGCATTAAAAACCACCATGGAGAAAGGAAAAGTTACCATTTCCCAAAATTTTACAGATAATAGACAAGTAGTAGAAGTTTGTGGAAGGCATATAGTGCTCAGCTCCATATTATCCGAGGTAGAGAACGCAATTTCGAACGATAACAATATTGAAGAAATTCGTTTTATTGCCGGAACGATCTTTAAGGTCGATGCTAATCTTGAGAAGGGAGTATGGCATGGTCGGAATATTGTAGTGTATGCAAAAGAACTTCAGATTTGTCAATCGGTCCATTGGAATGTATCTGGAAAAGATGGTTGCGAGAAATACACACAAAATGCTGGATCTAGCAAGAATGGGATTGGTTTGAATGGAAAGGATGGAGAAGCAGGAGAAAGTGGAGGTAATGTTATGATAATAGCAAAAGTAATCAAATGTTCCGAAAACTTAACTATTACCGCCAATGGAGGTAATGGGAGCAAAGGTCAAGACGGTGGCAATGGTGCCCCGGGAAAAGATGGAAAAGGTATTAGTACATCGAATTTCGATTCATTGTTTCCTCCTGCTGCTTCAGTCAATGTTGTAAGAGATTTAAACCTTATAACAAGTGTAAAAAGCATTAATAATAAAAAACATACAGCTTCAACACAATGGATTGATTTTAAATGTCTTATGATGTCCAATGCCTCCACAAGTGGTGTATTAAATCGTTTTTTACGCGAGTTTGCTGTTATTGCAAACCCTGTATTCTATACGAACGGTTGCAGTTTATTTTACGAATGTAAGACTGATGATGGACACAGAATTACATTATCTTACCAGAGTGGTGCGTTGTTGGATAATTGTCAAGCCTTTGTATTGTATGAAGGCACGCCCGGAGAACCGGGTAAATCAGGAGGATTATATGGGTTAGGCGGAGAAGGTGGTAAACCTGGAGAAATAAGTGTAGTGTGTCTAGAAGGTAATCAGAATGTCAAAACCAAAATTTATACCAAATACGGAGCGGATGGAATTAATGGCAAAGGGGGCGTACACGGCCGTCATGGAAAAAGAGGTTGGGATATGGGATATATGGACCATGCTATGGGTAGGGTTTTTGGCGAATGGCCTAAATATTACGGTAGAGATCAAAACAGCAGTCTCAAGCTAAATTATTACAGCAGCAATGCAAATGACAGAGTTTACTGTCCATACAAGGGAGATTCTGATTATCCGTACGCTGGCATTACAGAATCAAGAATTGAGAACAAAAATTTGGCAACACTGGAAGAGAGAAACAACAGTAGGTCGAATGAAGAACGTGAGCATGATGCAAAAGCTGTAGGGAAGAAAACAATCTCAAAACAGCGAATATTAAATGCTTATTCAGGATTGATGAATACCGTAGAAGCAGAAATCCAAGCAGAGCAACAGCAACGCGCATATGAAGCACAACAAGCTGCTGAAATAGAAAAGCGCAAACAACGTGAGCAAGCTGAAAAGAAAAGAGCTTACGAAGCGCAACTTGCTGCACAACAAGCTGCTGAAGAAGAAAAACGTCTACAAATCCAGCAAGCTGAAAACAAAAAAGCTTATGAAGCACAACAAGCTGCTGAAGTAGAAAAACGTATACAAATCGAGCAAGCTGAAAAGAAAAGAGCTTATGAAGCGCAACTTGCTGCGCAACAAGCTGCTGAAGCAGAAAAACGTCTGCAAATCGAGCAAGCTGAAAAGAAAAGAGCTTATGAGGCGCAACTTGCTGCACAAAAAGCAAGCGAATTGGTATCAGAACAGTCCAGTGTGACAAATAATACTAAAAGTTCAATAAATACTATCAATCAATTGTCTACAGCAGAAAATGTAGATGTTAGTAGTTTGTGTGTGGAAGAAATTAGCAATGTTCCATGTTTCGAAAGCGCTAAATGTGTTAAAGATATTGGAGAAATTCAAAATGACAAAACAGTGGGAGAAAATATTCCATCAAATGAACACAACATTGAGGACATACTTTTAGCAACACTGAAACGTCATGTACCATCTCAAGCAAGTTCAGAACATGAACACCGGCGAGCGAAGATTGTAGTAAGTGCCTTGGGTGATGTGTATCATTCTTTTACTATGCAAAATGATTATTCCGATTTGGAAGACTGGATGAAGTTGGAAACAGCAGTTATAGATTTTCAGAGTCTCCAACAGTTAACCAATCGTTTCAGCACCACCAAGTGTAATTTGTTTGACGAGAACTCGGAAGAAAACAGGGCTAAAATTCAAGACATAGAACGAATGTTTATTGAAAAATGGAAAATGGCTGCTCTTCATAAAGTAACCACTGGTCCGGGTCTGCCCCGGAGAGATATACAGACGAATACTATTGAAATACAAAATGTGTCTAAGTATCTGATGGAAACTAAAGAAAAAAATAATACATTTGCTCATGGAATATTGGGAACGATGAAACAATATATATTTGAAAATACCCAAGAATTAAAGGACAATTTGGCAACTTTTGTAGCACTAGAAATGATGCTTGATAATATTGCCCTCAAACAAGCAGTGAAGACGTTCGTTTTAGAAACAGAATATTCAGATTTGCTCAACGAAAGGCTAGAAAATCTGCACAAAGAGCTTAAAAAGCCGGAGCACGAAAACATCTATCGCTTTTGGAATGGATTGGACGCAAGGCCATTGGAAAACGAAGTGAAGGAAATGATTGAAAAAGACAACACATTGAAGATGCATTATGACCTCTGGAATGAAGTGAAGCTGAAGATATTGCAATACGAATTGGACCAAATAGATGTGACTGAAGATGCGAAGGAAAAATTCATAGCATACATACGAAAAGAAGGAGTCATGTCGGAATGTTGCAGAGAATTGTTAGCATATGTGTACGATGTAAATCTGAGAATCTATGGGAGAGATGAAGTTGATGAATTAATTCTTCTGGAGGATCATAATCCTTCATCACACACTAAAAATCACATTCTCACAACAGGTGAGGAGTTTTTGCAACTTACAATAAATGATGAATACATTCAACTAGCAAAACAACGATTACAAAATGACAAAATGTATGGAATAATTCTTCGCAACATGGACACTCTGAATAGCATAGAGGAGATAAACAATTATTTGGAAAAGAGGTGCGTACTCCCCGAAGATGTTGGCATGGTTGAAGACGACCATTTCGATGAAAAATTAGCCTCGGTAATGATAGCAAGTTACTTTCCAGTCGAAGAGTGGGATAAATTACGAGTAATGTTGGAAACAGTGGCATTCAAATATTCAAATCAGAAGAGAATTTTGCAACACATGTTACAACGCTTTACATACGAGGGAAAACACATATCCTTCAACGAGATGCATTTCTTCATTAACGCTGTTCTGGAAAATTTTGCAGATCACGATCAGGAAGAGTATACTTTTGCGTGGATTGCAGCTGCTTATTGCCAACGTAATTGGGTGGATGAGGTTATTCTGCTACAGCTGGAAACATATTTCATGAAACAATTGGATGAAAAACGAAAGTGGAGAGAATATATGGGGAAGATTAACAACAAGGATGTAATGATAGAATTTGCTACCGAACTTCAAACTGGCGAATGTTCTATTGAGTGTGTAGATGAGATTTTGTGTCTATTGAGTAGTGTACCGATCAATTCAATGCGTTTCGAAGGAATACCTCTTACGGAATGGAGTTACTTTCTAAAGGAGCACTATTGGATCGTTCAGTTGACCCATCTAGCCAATACCTGCTGTCTAAAATGGAGCAAAGATGAAAGTTTGGATGATGCTACTTACTACATTAGATCGGTAGAGAATATATTTGGAAAGTGTAAGGCAAACGCTCTGCTCGACAAAATAAAAGCCAAAGAAAAGGAAGTTAATGCAGGCCAGTTGTTCGATATTCTCCTAAATCTGCACAAGCAAAAATGGAACCTATACGAAGAGGATATTCGTAGTTTAGAAAGATTCAGCATGCAAGAGTGGATAGTCAAGATGGGAGAGAAGTATAAACCAATTTTAGAGGAACTCAAAATAGAGCAACTAACACAAATAGTTGAGAATGACAACATTTCATCGGAGGAAATTATCAAGCACCTACCAGAGATACGAACAGCCATTCAAAAGATTTCGAATCAAACGATCTTATACAATCAAAAACCGGTGGCATTGTTTACAGCGCATGAGATAAAAGAATGGGTTAAAACATTTCGTAGTAACATGAACAATAAAACGATGGGGCACTATTTACGTACATACGAGGAAATGCTCGCTGTGATTGATAGAGCAATAGAGCTTAAGAGAGGATTCCGACTTCGCGACACCCAGAGACTTAGTGTACTAGTCCTGTTGGCGAACAAGCGAAGCACATTGGCGCAAGTATCGACTGGTGAAGGAAAATCGTTAATCGTGGTAGCACTCTCAATCATAAAGGCTCTCTTCAGGGAAAAGGTAGACATTGTAACAAGCTCACCAGTGCTGGCTAAACGAGATTCGGAGCTGAATAGAGACATCTATGGCATGTTCGATATCAATGTATCGCATAATTGTAGCGAGAATATAGAAGAACGCAAGGAGGCGTACTCGATGCATCAGGTTGTGTATGGTGATTTGGCAAACTTCCAACGCGACTACTTGCTGGACAGGTTCTATGGGAAAAACATATTGGGCGATCGTGATTTCATGAACGTTTTCGTTGATGAAGTCGACAGTATGTTGCTCGATAAAGGGAACAATATGTTGTATTTGTCTCACGACATACCAGGTATGGATAAGCTCGAGTCGGTTTATCTGTTTATTTGGCAAATGGTAAACAGTTCTGAGGAGAGTCCAGAAGATATCGATACAAAAATGATTAAATTGGAAATATTAAGCAATTTGTATAATTCAATTAGTCCGGACGATTTAATGAAACTGGATACCGACCTAACTTCTAGGAAGTTGAATATTATTTGGAATTGCTTAGTGGATGGTGGTATCCTTAACGACGAAGGACATATAATCACAGACAACATTGATTCTGCAAATGTGGAGAAAATACTTCCATCTGAAATCGTACACTACAAACATAGACTGAGCTTCCTACTTACGGAGCGAGTAAATCGCCAGAAACATATCAAAGTACCAAACTATTTGAAAAAGTTTGTTGAAAGACACCTCTCTGGTTGGATAGTAAATGCTATAAATGCGTTATCGATGGTACCTGGCCAATCTTACGTTGTAGAAGACAACGCAAGCATCATTATTATTGATAAAGATACCGGAGCAGACCAAAGAAGCTCTCAATGGGACGAAGCATTGCATCAATTTTTGCAACTGAAGCATGGCTGTAAACTATCAATGCAAAGTCTGAAGGCCGTTTTCGTGTCTAATGTTACCTACTTCAAGAAGTACAAGCTATTGTACGGTTTGACCGGTACCCTTGGTTCACAGAGGGAACGAAATTTACTCAAAGATATACACAAGGTTGCGTTTGTTACCATACCAACGGCAAAATCGAAACAATTTAAAGAATATAACCCAATTATCAGTCGGGGTTATGGGATGTGGTTAAGAAATATAAAAACCGAAGTTAATAAGCTTGTTAACGAAGAGCAACGATCAGTTCTTATCATCTGCGACACTATCAACGATGCGGAAAGTATATACAACACTTTGAAGGCGAATTTCGCAAATAATATACATATCTATACGAGAGACTACCACGAGTTTGATGTTGTACAGAGTAGTAAACAATTGCAACAGGGGCAAATCATTATCGCTACTAACTTAGCAGGACGTGGGACCGACATTCGAATAACGGATGCGCTCAAGCAAAATGGTGGATTGCATGTTATCTTAACATACCTACCCGATAACATACGGATTGAAGAGCAAGCTTTTGGAAGGGCAGCAAGAAGCGGAGATGAAGGGTCAGGACAGTTGATCATAATGGTTTCCAGTCGAAGGCAATACAGTCGATCCAAGATACTGGAATTAAAAAAGAAGCGTGATCAGAATGAACTATACCGTATATCAGACATTAGAACGTACTATGAAAAAACTATTCAGGCAGAAGAGATGTGTTTCGAGCAGTTCAAACAGGTGTATGAAAAGCATAGGAAAAACCTGGATGCGGCTGATGTTCCGTCTGAAGTTAAAACAATTTTGCTACAAAATTGCCTAGACCAATGGGCTTTCTGGTTGGACGAATACAGTGGATTTATGGAAGATATTATGAAAGATTGTGATGAAAGGAAAGTTCCAACGTTGTTGAAGAAATTTTTATCCAGAATATCCAAATTTACTACCGGCAAGCGCGATGAAGAAGAAGGAACATCTACTTTAGATTTCGATACCAAAAGCTGGAAAGTCTGGGTGGAAGGAAACCCTCTGCAAATGGTGAAATTGGCCAACTATCTGTCTAAAACCTGTTTTAAAAAAAGCTTTAAACAGAAAGCTATAAGCTTGCATGTTAAAGTTAGTACCCTTTACCTCTTCGAATGCCCTTTCGAGGCAAAGATTAGAGCAGCGTACGGAACAGCTATGAGTTTATACGATGACGTGATAAAAACAGAACCTCAATTCAGTGAAGCTGCATACTATTTTCGTGCATATGCATTGATGAAAAAAATTGAATATGAGGAAACACCACAAAGCAAAGAGAATATGCAGAAAATTGAAGACTTTAAGAGAGATCTGCGAGAGGCAGTGAGACTATTTGAAGATCATTACACTTCCGCTGTACAGGCAATAGGCGTCGTGAATAAATTTAAAGGAAATCAGTTTTGGAATGAAGAATATAAAGCACAAAAAGAAACAATTTCACAGTTCTATGAATCGTTCATACGGTCTGTACAGGACATACTGGGTCATGCTGTAACGCCCAGTACGTTTGTTTCAGACGAAATAAATGAAGAAGTGGCAGAACTTATTTTCATGCAGCTTCGTGAGAATGGTGTTATAACTCGACCAGAAGTACGAAAACCCATAAGTGAACAGCAATTGTACAGGATGCATATTAGCTATGGAATATCGATTGCAGCATTGAGAAAATTTCTGGTAGCAAAAGCTGGACCGATCGATGAGGAAAACTTCATAAATGAGTGCAAAAAATCATTACCTCTCGCTAGTAGAGAACAGTTTTGGGAATCGCTGATCACACAAAATGTATTAAAATGTATTAAAAAATACGCAATCGTTGATAACGAGAAGCTGGGAGCAGTAGATCCGTCATTAAAGAATGCCTTAGACAGTAAGGTTACCGATAAAACGTTGATTAAAGAATCAATTGAACCAGCTGAAGACCAAATCGTTTTATATTATGAAGAGCTATCTCTAACGGAAGATTCTGAAACAACAAATAACAAAGAGTCTATATTTGAAAAAGAAAATTTTATGAGCTTGATCGGAAGGGAAAAGTTTGTCAAGCTGGCAAAGAAGGATATAATTAGGTGCAATGAAATAGCAACTGTTGATAAAAGTATGATCACAGCATGCAGGTTTCCAATGTTTGATTCTATAACAGTTGAGGACATCGTTGCTAAAGCAAATATACCAGATGTCGAAGCAAAGCTAATAATAGACGAACTGATTCACCGAGAGGTTCTTGAGCGAAAAGATGATTGTTTTGTGCTGAAACAAAGTTTTAGTTTTTCTCAAGCAGAGCTGTTGCCATCGTATCCTTTGTACGAGAGCATTGTATGTGGTTTACTTTCGTCCTGCTTTGCCTATAGATTTGCACTTAATAATGTAGTACGTCAACTAGAGAAAGATAGTTCCGCTGATAAGCAATTATTACGCATAGATTTGAACTGCAATATTTATCCGCAGTTTTTTCAAGATTTGATCAATCAAAATATAATTAAGCCCTATGTAGTTGAAGCAAAGGATCTAGATTCAAAATTAAATGGAATATTTAATGACAGCAAAAATTTCACCGAAATGGATGATTGGTTTAACAAGCTGTTGCATATATCTACAGAAGATTCAGAACGGTTGTTTGAACAGGTATTTATCACTCCATTGGATATGATAGAAGATTACTATGGGAATTGCACGAGGGACATTAAAAAAGGTAGAACGCAATTACTTGTTCGTAACACCTTCACATCCTTTAAGCCAATGCATCAAGCTAACGAATTGATACACTACGATATGGGGAAAACGATACAACAATTCTGTTTACAGTTAGATCTGTTTTTCAAAACAGAAACCAGAAATCATGTTGAGAGCGTGTTGGGGCAAATAAAACCGTCCTTAATAGGCTTACAATGTCCCAGCATTCAGTTAAAATCAATTCAAGAAGTGGGTAAATTGTATGAAAAGAACTTTGGAAATTTTGAAGAGGAATTGTTATTTACTTTAAATGGATTGCAACATCGTATGTACCTGCAGGAAAAACAATGGATTACGGCCATGCTAATCAACGTGGGGGTGGTAACAGCTATTGGAATTGCACAAATATATGCGGCAGTAAAAATGCAGGCCTCCTTTGCTGGTGCAATGACTCACGTTGCAAAGGGAGTAATGAGTGAAGGGATTAATGACATAATGTATGCAATAAGCAGTTTCAAATCAGGATATTTCAGTTGGAAAGATTATGGAAAGGAAAAGCTAAAGAGCTTAATTTTCACAGGTATTACCGTTGGAGTTGGAGCATGCGCTTCAGCAGGTACTAAGTTATCGTGGTTCGGAAATAAAGTGGCAGGACCCGGCGTAACAGAAAAAGGGAAGGAAATAGCAAAATTAACAGGATCTGCACTGACGAACAGCTCTGCTGGTAAATTGGTTGTACGCGAAACGGTGAAAAGAATTGTCTCAAAAACGGCACAAGGGTTTGCTCAAGGAGCGGCGAGTGTAATGGTTGATACATTTACAGACGGTTATTTGCAAGCACTGATCAATTCGGTCACTAGAGACATACTTTCTCAAATTGTTAGTAATATCGAAAGCCATAAGGTTTCCCAGAACCTTAGAAAAATCTATGATAAATTAGGAGAGCAGCAAGCAAGGAAACTAATACTTCAACTTTCTGACTTCAGAAGTAAGGATTTTGAAACTGGCGTATCTTATACTAAACAGTTCACTTCCAGCCTGTCACAGGGATTTGCGAGCGCTGTGCAAAAAACAGGCAAAAACAGCAAATCGTTGCAAATTTTATGTAAAATAAATACAGTGCTAGTTTGGTTAGAACGAGGGTATGAGGTAACACAATTATTAGTTGTTTTAAACAGATTTCTAAACAATTTAGATGATAAAATTAACGAGAAATTGAAAACTATGACTGATACTGCATCATTCAAAGAGCAACAGAGTGCGAGTGATTTCGAAAACTTTAGGGACGAAATAGTGAGCCACTGGAAATTGCAGGTGAGTGAACATGTGGGAGGAATTATTACAAAACATTTAGTTAAGCCTTTACTGAACGATGCACTATTAAGTGCAGGAAAATTCATCAAACGGATCCCTCATAATGTCAAACGAATCGCACTGAAGCGTAGAATGAAAAGGTTGAAGAATGAATATAATAAGGCTATTCAAGATCCAAAAGTAACGAACGAAATGAAGGACACTTTGGAGAAAAATTACCATGAGAAATTAGAAAGGATTATGTATAAAACAAAAAGTCCTTCTTTGTTTGCGAAAATTATCGAGGAGAATGTAAAAATGGATCTGACCTGTGCGGCAGCATGTGCTCCGTTGGTGCACGCCTTGATGAAGAAAATGGGAATCGATGTGAAAGGAATAGTTCTCAATGTGCAACTGGAAAACGGGGCAGAACAAAACTTTTCCTCTGGAACCCCCGAAGGAGAAAATGTAAGACAGGTAGTTTTGCATCTAAAAAATAATCATTTCACATTTTCTGGAAACCAACAGAATGTTACCAACAATAATTGTATGTTCGCAGCACTGTGCGACGCCATACCGGAGTTGAGAGAAATTGGAGCGGATAATTTTAGAAAACAGATAGCAGACACTATTAGACATGAACCGAACGTACAACATCGCATAAGACAAGGTTGGCATCGCTTTACAATCAAACAATATAATGCTATCGGAGGAAAACTGACAATTATGCCTCGTAAGAATGCACCAAACCGAATATCTCACACCAACTCTATCGCGAGTTTAGAGAAACACTTCGGTTGTTATGCGCCGCCGGAAAATTGTCCCAACGCTAAAAGCGCATCTTTTCACCTATTCTCGCGTATTTCAATTGTCAGTTTTGAGATTGCAGGGGTTTTAAGTGCGGCTATGGAGGTGACTGGATTGAAATTTGAGGATATAATCGATTTGGAAAAGGGAGCTAGTACTACAAAGGATGACTCACCGGTAGTCAAAGGTAACGAGATTCATCGAGCCCATACTACGAGAGGAACAATCAAATCGGGTGGCAAACTCGACGATTATCCGGAGATAAAAACTAAACTACAACATTATTTTGCCCATTGTGAGTACGTCGATAAGGAAGCAAACCATTACAAAAAAGTTGCAGGAGCTATTGACGACAGCCAAATGCTTCGGATTAAAGATATTGTTAAAGCCCATAATTTCAAGGAACCGCCTACAAACAAGAACATTAAAAATATACAAGAGCATTTGCTCAAATCAAGCGATGATGTGGAAAGCCGCTACAAGGCAGCCAAAAAACCGTATAGCAAAACAATGGTACAAGAAATGGACAAATTTTTCAAAACAACTTCAAAAATAGCCAAAAGTGCTGCTGATTGTAAAACGATTTATGCATGCGGCCAATTTGGTTATAAAGCGATAATGAAAGATCATTAGTATTGCGAAATGAACGTATGAAATGTGTAAAATATAAATTAAACAAGCGGAAAATTCGTTTACACGTAGTTTAACCATACTTTCGTTTGTTTTACTTCTGTTACTCATTACGTAAGTTTGATGTATTATATAAATACTTTCTTCAGAAATTGTGTGTTGACTCACTCGCACAATTGGCAATTTTGCGATAGTCCAAGTCCCCAGTAGTAAGGTCCTCTACTCGGTGAAAAATCGGTACCATGACAATACCTTTCAGGATGTATTACCGTAAAGAAGTAGAATGTGAAGATAATAATAATAACAATATCATATATGTAACACGGAGATAAAAATGAATATAAAAAAGTAAGGCAAGGGTAAGGTGTGATGAAAAGTAGCTACACATCAAAGTGTTGACACGATATCAACATGTCAGAGATGACAGGTGCGCAAGATCGATCAAGTGGTGATCGATTTTACTTGATCGATCACCAAAATACATCGCGTGCCGAAGGCAGCGTTTGAATGGATAAAGGGTCAACGGACGGCGCTCGACCGGCAAGAATTCGGACGAATCAGAGCGCAAGTCCAAATCCCGAAATAAGCAGAGGAAAGAAATCAAATGATTGCACATGATCAGGGACGATACGGGAATGGGTCTCACACGTGATTAATAGCGATTCAGAAACCAAAGCAAGAAGAACAAATTTGTGGAAAGTGTTCCAAGTCTAGGACCAAATAAACGGACTTTAGCTTACATATCGTTTTTCCCTCGTTTTGGAGACCGCTGCTACAGTTAGTAATAAACAAAGCACCAAAACGAAGAAATCATGTCTTCGTTCGTAGAATCAATAAGGAAATTCTCATAGAATATGCAATTAACGAAATTGAGGTCTTTGAAATTGAGGACGAACCTAAGCTATTCCATCCAAAACAAGAACTAAGTATCGAAGTGAATGACCAAAACGGGTAGAACAGAATCCATTGTTTAGTAATGAAAATAATGAACCTAGGTATACGGCCCGGCCGTTCTTCAGTGAATAGAAAAAAAAATGATGAAGCGAGTTTGTATTATGATTGTTTACACATATCTCTGAAATGTAAAAATTTACATTATACAAACGTTTTTTTCTGTTAAACTTATCATACGTGATGCACTCAAAAGTCAAGCAACTATTCAAGCTGTAGCCTATCTGAGGTACAGGACATCAGTTGACGATAACAATCACGAGAAAGTTGACAAGTTCTACTACCTTGCTACGATCGTAATACGAGAAGTACAACTAAAGCAGTCAATTCAAGATAGGCTTGACAAACTCTCTTGCGATTCAAAAGATGACGATCAAGATAAGAAATGAAGCATATATCTATAGCATAATCCTCTATGCATCTACCGAAGGAGTGGAAACTGGGTGTCATACACCCAGTGCACAAAAAGGGCGAAAGACTGGACTGTGTTAACTTTCGAGCCATCACAGCTCTTCGAGCCATCGCGGGCTCCGACATCCGGGGCACGATTTTTACCCGATCTCTCCAATTCCTTGGCTTCGCTGATGACAACGACATCATCGGACAGATATCTGCGGCGGTGTGCGAGGCGTACACCCGACTGAAACGCGAGGCCGATAGGATTAGATTGAGGATCAATACGATGAAGACAAAGTACCTGCTTGCCGGAGGCTCTGACCGTGATAGAGCTCGACTGGGAAGCAGAGTATCAGTTGACGGCGACGATCTCGAGATAATAGAGGAATTCTGCTACCTTGGAACGATCGTAACTTCGGACAACAATATCACCAGCGAAATCCGAAGGCGCATTGTTCAGGGGAATCGTGCCTATTACGGGCTCCACAAACTCCTGAGATCCAGAAGACTCCAACTGCGCACGAAATGCACCATATATCGCACACTGATACGTCCGGTAGTTCTCTACGGACACGAGTCCTGGACTATTTTGGCGGAGGACGCCAATGCACTCGCCATTTTCGAACGACGAGTGCTAAGGACTATCTTTGGTGGTCTGTACGAGCAGGGCGTGTTGAGGAGAAGAATGAACCACGAACAAACTGAGCTGTTTGGCGATGCGGATATCCTGACGGTGGCCAAAGCCGGAAGGATACTTTGGTTGGGGCACGTGATGAGGATGCCGGACTCATGCCCCACCAAGAAGGTGCTCGTCAGCGACCCGCTCGGCACGAGACGTAGAGGATCACAGCGAGCTCGATGGCTGGATCAAGTGGAGTCCAATCTGAGGGAGATCGGATGCTGCCATGGATGGAGGATTGCAGCCCTGGATCGAGTCTCTTAGACGTGTCCTGTTACTGACGCCTATGTCCTAGATATTTTCGAACAGCGGGAGGAATAGACTATTTCTGACTGTATTTGTGAAGGTTGTATTGCTGTATTGTTAGGAGAAAGAGAATGATCCACGAACTAGCCGAGCTGTTTGGCGAAGCAGAGATCCTGGCGGTGGCGAAGGACGAAATAATACAATTGGGTTGGGTCACGTGATGAGCAGACTAGAATCATGCCCTACAAACAGGGGTGTATGGCAGCAACCCGTTCGTCACGAGATGTACAGAAGCTAAGCGACCTCGCTGGTCGCCTGGACTCAAGTGTAGCTCAACCAGATAGGATGTAGAACCGGGTGGACAAAATCGGTACTAGATCGCATTTCCTGGAAGCAGAATGGAGAGCTGACCATCGCTACGTGATCGAAACGGATGTCAGTAGAAGAATGAGTATGAGTGACGTCGACACGATTGACACTATGAATACTGATAAAAGCAATCGAGAACGAGAAGTACTCAGCAGAAACGAAGGCATGCACAGACGCATCATGGTTTGCCACTAAAACCAGATATTGAAGACCAGATGATCGTAACTTTCAAATCAGGCAATGCTTCATGGATGTTGTGGTGCGCGAAAAACATATCAGCCTGACCACTGTGCTTTCATGGTTTCAGTTTTCACATGTCATTGAAAAATGGAGAGTCATACAAACAATTTCTTATTCCGTCGACGAGAGAAACATTTCTATCTTCAAATGCGTAGAAGTAGCGGAGTGAGCCACTGTAAACACGAACACTATGAGAACAGAAGGAAGTGCACAGTATTGTTGGAAACATAAGACGCGCTAGGCTCCATACAAATAAATCGCGTAAGAGGCCTGCATCAGATGGAATGATGAAGTTAATGTGACTCAGGCAGTTTTGCAGCATGCCTAGGCCGTAACGAAATTGAAGTGCCTCACAATTAGGAAATAGCATTGATCAAATACAACTTTGGGAAACGTCACCAATTGTTTATCAAGGTTCGTACATTTGCATTAATATTGTTAAGCTACAAAGAAATATTAACAACATAATTAACATGAATGTAAGAAGAATGATTGAATTATTTCATTCCACAGCTCACTCAGAAATGGACTTCAATAGATAGACAAAACACAATGGAAACCACTCTCCACAGCATTGCTGCATGATGGATTGAGCTACAGATTAAAAATAATAATCACCATGGTTCGTCTAACAATGCTGTATCAGTTGTAAGTTTCTAATTTATTCTCTAAAGCATAAATATTTTTAGATTCACTACATTCATTCAGACTACATTTATGATGTTATATTTACATATATTAGCATTCTGGCCCACATCATGGACAGCGGATTCGAGGTTGATATGGATCGATCGTCTCCCACTTCTTAACCCTCCATAGTTCGAAACCAACGTAGGATAATTTCTAATCGCTTGAAATAATGTAACGTTTTGTATGACGTCATAGTATGATGTTAAGGTTTAGTATAAGTAGTTTTTTCAGTATAGCAAATATGAGATAAACATACGTAATGTGCAATAATATAGCCCGCATAAACCAGATTGATTATCATTACACTTAGTACTATAAAGTTCTAAGTAATGGTAAACAACCTTTTTCCAACAAAAATTAATCCCATTAATGATAGGCTGAAAAGTGTGTCGATTAACATTGAAACTATTGTCCTTGAATTATATAGTAAGTTGCATTGGTTTTAATAACAATTTGTCACTTGCTATCTTTATTTGACTTCCACATTTCTTTAAATCATTGTCGTCAAAAAATTTTAGAACGATTTGATGCAGAATTAATTTAAATACATTCAGCCGTTCGTCGTTAGTTACCATTCGCGTATATTGTTATTGTTAATTTTAAATTATTTTGTAAAGTTACTCTTTGTTAACCAATAATAAAGCTTATATGTCTTTGTGAATAAAAAAATTATATACGTTATCCCTCTAATGCCCAACCGCGCCAATTGGCGGGCTTCAGAAAAATCAATACAGAATGAGTATAACCTGATTATCTGTCTCTACCAATCATGAGGCCGCTTTGCAGGACTCCTAGCTTTAATTTTTAGCACTTTAATTGTTTGTATACTTCTATCTGTCGGAGGCGACAGCGGTTTGAATTGAGTAGTAGTAGTAGTAGTAGTAGTAATTTTATTTGAAATGAACAAATTATTGTAGCATGTACATAGTCAATAACACTTTGACGGGTTCGATCTGATCTTTCCTCATCATTTGTAATTATAGTTGAACTTATCGGTGTTTAAAGATTATTTGCCGCTTTGGCGCTTTTACGGTATGGTGGGAAAATTTTCATAAAAAACCCACTCCAGAAACAAAAAAAAAAAAATTATGACTAATCTATTCTATTTCCTAGCCTTATCCTAGACTTATCAACTAATATTACAATTAAACTACTTACAGCTAAACTTTGAATTGTTCTATGTTAATTCGCTTTAACGCTCTCAATAACTCTTAGGATGTTTTGGGATCATCAACGGTTGGTTAGATGGGGGTTATGGCAGTTTTGGAATCAAGGAGAGGATTTGTGAAAAAGGGGGATTACGCATTATGTATACTTAAATTATTAATTCTGCATCTTATATTGTAGTTATGAACTAATTTACTGATGAATTCAGCAATGGTAGGGATGCAACAAACTCTGTGTAGAGTTGTAGTTTTGAACCAGGGTGGCACATTTAAAATAGTTTTCAGACATTTGTTTTGAATTCTTTGTAACCTGAGTTTGTGTGTTTTGGCGCAGGTGTCCCACACCGGGGCGGCATATGTAATATGAGGACGTATTACTGCAGTATATAACAGGAGCTTGTTGTCGAGATTTAACTTGGATTTTTTGTTGATTAAGCTATACAGGCTACGAAAAACTTTTATGCATTTCATGATTGTGTTTTCAGTATGTATTTTGAACGTTATTCTCTTGTCAAAGATCATTCCTAGATACTTCACATATTGTTTCCAAGGGATGTTTGTATTAGATATCTTTATTTGTCTGTCTGGTATTTTATTTTTGCAAGTGAATCGAGTGAAGAAGATAGCTTCTGATTTACTATTGTTAATTTTTAATTTCCACCTTTGGCAGTAACTTGAATATGATTCAAGAGCTGAATTTAGTGTATTTATTATTGTATTTGACCTTTTTCCAGATGTTGCTATGGCGACGTCGTCTGCATAGAGATATTGTTGACAATTTTTCATTTTTGGGATATCAGAAATGTAGATGTTAAATAAGAGAGGAGAAATAACGCTTCCTTGAGGAACGCCGGCGCAAGGGGTATATGATTCCGAACTGGCGGAATGAATGTTTACATTATTATTTCTGTTTGTAATGAAGCTTTTTACTATGTGAATCAAATATTTTGGAAACTGTAGTTTGATGAGTTTGTATATCAATCCGTTAAACCATATAGTATCGAAGGCCTTTTCGGTGTCAAGCAATACTAAGCCTGTGGATTTTTTTTTATTTCTATTATGTATTATGTTCGTTTTAAGTCTATCTAATTGATGAGTAGTTGATAGACCTGGCTGAAACCCGAATTGAGCGTGTGGTATTATATTAAATCTTTCTACATGAGCTCGTAGCTTCTTGGAAATGATCTTTTCAAACAATTTACCTAGACAGCTAAGTAAACTAATCGGTCGATAGTTTGAGGCATTACTTAGGTCTTTTCCGGTTTTGGGAATGGGAACAACTTTTGCCATTTTCCAACTGTTTGGGAAGTACCCAAGCTTAATTGAGCTGTTCATTATTAAATTTAAGATGATGATTATGTTCTTAGGAAGCTGTTTTATCATTTTATTGTTTATTTGGTCAAAACCGGTAGATTTTTTATTTTTCAGGTTTCTGATAGTTTTAATAAGATCACTAGGTTTTATGAATTC
>KB663611.1:3195347-3294816 GCA_000349025.1 Anopheles minimus | reverse complement strand
TTATCTTCCTCCAGCTGATAAGAGTGGAAACTGAGGTTTGTTTTTTTGAAGTGGCTGAGAATTTTTTTGTAATTCTCGATGGTATCCGTACGCACTACTGTTCCTTTGTGTGTTACGTTGGTGGTATATCGCACGACACCTGACGCAATTATTTTTTTGTGCACTTCTGCAACGTTGGTGCTTTCCACTGTTATTGGTGGTGGTGGTTTCGTTGATTTCACCGATCTTATATGCGTGTTCGTGTTCACTTCAATTTCATCATCGGCGATGGATTCGAGAATACCAAACGGATTTGCATCCACTTTTTTGGTCGATTTTGGGGAATTGCTAACCACGGATTTATGAAAAGAACTAAGAGGCATAGAAGCAAGCCTCTTAGTAGCAGATCCTTTGGCCCGGCCCATGGTGGTCCAGGCAATTGCCTCTGTTTTGTTTCACTGTAATCGCAATGTATGTGTTTGTATCTTTTCTGGAGCTAGCTGATATACGACCGTTCGCTATCAACGTTGAAAGCACTCTGCGGTTTGAATTGAAGAATTGAAGATTTGGGGTAAAAATAAAAAAAACTATTTAGTGGACGGATGTGGCTTAAGCAATTGCATTTCTCATACCTTTTGATGTTTTAAAAAGCAACAAAATTAATAATTAAGTTCATAAAGCATGTTGTTTGAATTGGATATAAGTTTTTCAAGATTTTGCATGTAATGATTTAAAATATGTCAACGTACTATCATTTTTTATTGGTTAATCTCATTTTAATGCAACCGCAGAAATTTTGAAGTAATTTTATTGCTTTATTTTTCATAATACTTTGCCGTTGTACAACTTATTGAGTTTGCCTGATGCCGCTTTTTTACACCCAAGTTCTCTATAGTGGTGTAAAATATGAACATTATTACCGCTGACCAAATACGCTTCTGGAAATATATAAAAGTGACCTGCAAAAAAATAGATAGCACTTTTACTGTTGTATGAGTAAACCAGAGATCAGGTGATTAGCATAGATAATCAAAAGTACTGAAGACCGCTAGAAGATTATTGTCATTCTTATTAGCCGACAAAAACGTTTTTACGTACAACTCGACATTCCAACAAAAACTAGTTTGACATTACCGATGTAAATCTTGAAACAACTGATAGCCACAAATACTGCGAAGTATGAGCGAGCCATTGAAGGCTAACAAAACATAAGATTAAAGAGACCATCCAACGCCTACTTTTATCATTTAAGTTCCCAACAATCCTTCGGCGTCATGAACATGGATGAAAGAAAGTTTTATTGATTTATATTAAAAATAGTTATTTTTAAAACCAAGCCATCCAATTCTAATTAATTTCAATCCTTCGCAAAACGTCTTTGGTTTACTTTAAATTAACATTTATAAAAAAATACATTATTCATTCTTCTTTAATATAATATATTATTTCCAAAATTTTATTTTCATTAAATTATTATTTAAAATATTTTAAATAATTCAAAATTAATGAAATTATTATTTAAAATATTTTTTTTAAATAATTCAAAATTAATGAAATGAATTATTTAAAAATTAAATTCACAATTAAAAAATATAAATCATTGAAAAAAATCAGAACTCAACATGTTTTCCGTAGACTAGGGCTGACGGAAGGTTTTTTGACAAACTTGAGTTTCCATTTGGCTTTGGCAACACAAATGTTTGAGAAAAAGCTTTCGTTAAACTTGAGTTCTCAAATGGATAGCAAAATGGGAAGCCAAACACGCATCGCAAATACCGATTTGTCAATTTGGAAGCTTTCTGACAAGTACTGGTAATAGCCTTGAATAATTATGTAATTTTGTTCAACACTTAAGGTGCCAACATAAGGATTTTAAGCAAATCGAAATACGGGTGTCTCTTTAGTTATGGTACGCACTGTATTAACAGATATGAATTTACTACTCTATTTATTGAATTTTCATTAAATATCCAACAGTTCGTTTATGTTTGATATTAAAAAGTAAGTATAATTAAAAATCCAATTTATTCCTGAAAATACTATTTGTTAGAAAACACCGCTGTCGGTCGTTTCTAACGTAGGGTGGGTGATAGCGCGATACGATAAAAAGATTTCTTTTGCCGAATGGAAAACTACTAAAAAATTCAGTAGATTTTCGAGTTATGAGCCGCAAGTGCATAATGCGGCTGTTGGAACCTGTGAGGTTCCCAAACATCATTTATTGGATATTTACCCTAATGATTTTCCCCAAAATTGAAAAAATCTCATTTTTGAGACGCCGAATAAAAATAACAAAATTTTAATCATAGAATAATATGAATTGATATCTCAGTAATATGTGTTGGTAGAAGATTGATTAAATCGTATTACCTCAAGTAAATTCATGTTACGTGTGATTAAAACTTGCTGAATTGAAATTTATACACAATTGTGAATACTAACACAATACCATAGGCTAATGCGTATCAACTATGTAATGAAGCAATATAAAAGATCGGGTATCATACAGATTTTAAATAATTCATACCGTTACAAACACATGTGCGACATGTGCCTTCTGGACAGCAAGTAAATGACACGGTTTTTGCAATACTGTAACAATGAAGAAAGGAACAGCTTGTTGGCAGAGTTTATACCAGCGCCGGTCTTCTCACGGTTGGACCGTTGTTCAAATCCCATTCGAACCGTTCCCTCGCAAGCAGGACTGACTATCCTGTTTCGGGTAAATCCAAGTCAAGGAAGCCATAAAAGACAAGGAAAATCCTTTCGTGGTTGGATTGAACGCCATAGAAGAGGAACAATTAAGAAGAATAACAGTTTATACTTTCATTTAAAAGAAATAATGTGTTGGCCCGGACATTTTATTTAGTCAATTTAAGCAAACGAGTCAAACTAACATGGCATTTTTCAATTTCTAAATAAAGAAATAGCAGCGGTTAGTTCTTTTATTATACTCAACATTTTTTGTTTCCGTAACGACAGTAAGACCATATACCTTAACGTATATCGTATTGTTGAGTTGGTAACAAAATAACATTCAAAGTACTATACATTCACCTCATTCCGATACATTTGTTGTTTGCGCGTTTCTTTATTAAAACTGTGATCTACATTTTGTCCCCCGACACATGTAATGTATCCTTATAATCGACGATTTCATGCCGATTATATATTATAGACAAACGAAACTGTCTGAAGCAAACCTTGTCAAGACAAACGAAAATCAAATTGGCATTGCGAGGATGTATTTGAGTCTTCAAGTTTCATGATTCGTTGACTTGCCATAAAACTTCACATGTTTTAAGTTTGAAAGCTCAGAAAAGCTTTAATCTCGAAAAAGGGCCGTTGCTCAACTATATAAAACAGTAATTGTCGGGTATTTTATAAAAAAAAATGTATTGTGAAGTTATTTGAAGATTTTTTAAAGTATATTGGCAGGGGTGTATAACTCAAAAGATACCGGAGGTAAAATTTGATAAAAAAAATAGTTTCAAAATTTGGTCCTGAATTTGGTCCTAGCATCGAATAATGCAAAACATTCGTTGTATTAGCTTCTTTTTATTTTGAATAAAAGGGATGTTATGATTCTAAAAGCAATAAAGTGTTAATTGCTTGAAAAGGTTTATGCTTTTCTTATATCTGAAACAGATTAACATGCTGAGCAGATCAGAAAAATTTCCTGCCCAGAAAAGACATGAAAAATCATATAAAAATAAAAACATTATAACGACCATTTGCGCGTATAAAACCAGAAAAAGCAAAAAATGGTTGAAAAGTTACAAATTGGTATTATTCTCATTTCCCCCATAAGATCAACGTGCTCCACTAGCAGATGCATCATTAATGGTACGACAGACCTTTTGGTTGCGACTGACATGGGTCTGACAGGCGTCCTTAAAAATTGGTGCCAATGAGAGCGGTACCTTCCGGTGCACATTAAACTTGCATGAAGCTAATTTAGAAAATTTATAAAATTATTTAAAAAAAGACATAACAGCATATATTCTCTACGTATAGCGATATGTAACAAGCAAACAAGTATTTCATTATTATTGACAATCAAAATTGTAATGAGAAAATGATTTGTTGTGTTTTTTTTTCAATTTTTGAATGGCGGTCAGACCGTCTTAGACGTTGATTACTGGATAATCAGTCAGTCCTTGCTACGGGGGAATTGTCCGGATGGAATTTTAGTTCCGGTCCGTCGTGTGAAAGACCGGCACCGACTATCTCGTTGCCGATAAAAATACAAATTAAGGAAACAAGTACTGGTGGGCCAAGATTTTTTGAACTTCTTAGTAACACAGAAAAACACTATAACATTGATGTTTAAACCTGTGTTCTTTAGAAAAATTTAGTATTTCCAATCAACCATTTGTATCATAATTAACATAATCAAATGTAAACCTCTGTTTCATAATAATTGAAAGTGTTCCTATGGCTACTATGTGTTTTGGTAAATGATACTTGATGATAAATAAACCCTTTATTGCACCATTGTAATTTATTGCTACAATGAAAAAAGACAACGAGTACAGCTCATCCACCATGATCTAATCGTCAATAAATCAATCAAATTCACTTTCTTCTCATCCTATAATCATCCACAAACTTATTCGATTGCCGGTTGCTCAACACTTCACATGCAACTAGCTCCCGGCATTTGAGCACACTTCACGAAAAACCACCATGATGTAAGCAAATTAATTGCACTTTCCGGTCTGCTTGCTTCGGAGCAGGATGTGCCGGTGTCTTGTAGCCAAGCAATCACGGTTACCGAAGCTCGTTAGCATATAAAGTGCATCGGTTTCCGCGTTCATTTGCATGTGAATAAGAAGGAATACGCTAGGAAACTAATGACATTCGACTTCCGATATGATAGCACCATTCTTCAGACGCGAACAAGCGGTTAGGATACGATATTGTGAAGGTCAATTGAAGTTATCTTATGAAAATCCGGATCTTTTCGTTCACCATATTTGTGCTGCTGCTTGTATAGAGCTACATTTTGCCAAAATTAATACCAAAGACTGAACAAAACATCATTCAAGGCTCACCTTCAACACCGATGCATTATCACGTATCATTATGGAAACTGTCAATTCAGTTACGCGTCAATGTGGTAGATAATGTATAGAAAACAGGCTGACATTGATAGAATTGATAAGACAATAAACAACTCCTTTACGGAAGATATTGTTGCTTGTCATGCTCTTGCGACGAGAAAGGGCAATAGTCACCGCATCAAACATTCATTACTGCTGGGAAAAAGTTTTTCTCGCTACGGATAAAACCATTACTCAATGGCTCAGGGATTTATGTTGGATAATTTGACAGTTGCACGATAAGTTTGATTCTTGCACCGGTAGCCTGTCAATCATCCATTTTTGCAAACATATTATATCCACAATAGAACAAAGTGATTACTAATACCCTGCGCAAAACGCACAGCAGGGTACGTTAATTTGATGTAAATGTAAACGATCTACAAACAATGCGATGTGAATAGAATGCCCATGACTTATTGAATTAATTATAGCCCTCGCCCCTTTCATTAAACTCAAATATGAGTTGAAGTGTAAAATATTTCCGTGTAATTCGTTTTGGCTTTTGCAGTTTTTTTCCCTATCAGCAGAGTTCTTTGGTGCACGCACGTTGGTGCATCTGTTATGCACCTCTAAATGCAACTCGTTTTCTCTTCCGCGTGGTTAGTTCCGTGCAGGAATGCCTTGGTTCCATTCCGTGGCTGCAATTCCAGTTCACCGGTTTCTCAGCGATACCGGAACCATCGAACGGTTCGCCGAGCAGGAACGCTTTGATCACATCCGCTCACGAAAGCATTTTCCATCGAAGCTGCCTATCAACGGCAGTTTGCAGGTTGCTGCAACATTTTCCACCTCGTAATTCACGTAATCGCATTAGTGCAAGTATTCTGAAACACTGCGCCTGGTAGACCAGCCCTGTACGTAGCCACGGTGGGTGCTAGGACGACTTAAAGGGGTGTCCTTTGAGAACGTGGTATCGTTTGGTAAAATTGTTGTCGGATCTGCACCACCAATCGAGGGCTCTCAAACGCTAGGTGTTAGGTGGGTTTTAATGTGAAAACTACACTACCTTTTTTACATTTTACTATTAGTGTTTCACAACTTTGATTCTACATTCACTGAATGTAAATGCCTTGGTATTCATGTTTCTTTTATTTCGAGTAACCGGATGTGATTTTGGCACCGTTTCGGCGTGTGAAAAACTGGCGCCATTACCATTAACACATCCGGTAGTTCCGTATTCAGTGCATTTAAGTTGTTGTTTGAAGATAAATATGTAATTAAATGCACAGTAACGCAATGTCTTGTCTTGCTTGCTTTACCTTACAACTCTCTTCCGCTCTTTAGTGAGATCGTTTTTACAATTCTGCTCGAGGATCTGGTCTCCCTCGGCATAAGTCCGCATTGAACGCATTGAGCGGGTTATTGTCCCATGAGGAGGGTCTTCTTTCTTATCTTCGTTTACTAACTTTGCCCTGAGGAAAACCCTAGTCAAAAACTCCTCTACACTAACCTATAATTAAGATAGATGTCGGTTCTTTGGTTAAGTTTCCTTCGTAATCCACCGTTCCATTGGTCTGTCCAATCGTTCAATTCCTCCTCTCATCTCCTTGACATCCATCTCTTCCTGCTGTCCTACTATCCTAATTGTTTATTAGGATTAGGTTATTATTTAACCTAGTAGCTAGTTTAGGTTAAGCTAGGTAATTTAGTTTGTCAGCTTCTTCTTTGTCTTGTGTGCTTTTTTTCTTCTTCTTGGCTTACCGATATTTTGGTCATGAACGTTGGCTATTGTAGTTCTTTGTTTTTCATATAGTCGCGTCGAATATATCAAATTGTAACCAAATTTCCGTGAAAACGCTGGCTAGTCACTGCAGTACTGGAGTAAGCGAAGTCAGTTGATCGGTGGCCCACCGTATCAATAAATGAATCTCAATGCCCTACAGAAATGAAACGCAGTGGACTTCGCTGATAGCTGGACCATGTTTCAGAATCTTTAACGTCGAGCTCCCCAGCTCATACATAGATTTTCCTATGTTATGCTCACCAATCAACTTGTACGCTGCAGCTAGAAAGCTCGGTTCTCAAGATTAGGTGGCTATCAATGTTCGCCGTACGCAATTTTTATTTGCTGGATCCTTTTCTCGTGATGTATCATGAATTAAACTCCGTATACATGTGGGAAGAAGGGTTCGCCAACCCTGGATATGTAGGCTTATAAAGCGCGGCTCAACCGAAAAATAGACAGAATCGATCGGAGCGACAAGCTGATTACATAATAAAGTGAAGTATTCTCTACTTAACCCTTCCGTTCAATTATTGTTTCTTATCCCACTTCTACATGTATTAAAAAATAACAAAGGGCCTACACTACTCCCCTGTGGAACATCTGAAGAGCTGTTAACTTACTTTACTGCGATTTCACGCGAATAAACTGATAAACGTTGAATTGGACAAAAAAAAACTAATTTGAAATATCATACACCTCAAAGGTAATTTCTGATACCTTGAAAAGACCCGCCAGTGCGGATACTATTCAAGGAGTTTCCGACAAGAACAATATGCGCGTACGAGTGGCTCAGAAAAGTCTCTCATTTCGAAGTTTAGTAAGTAGTGTAGCGATGGGTTCGTCAGCCCTGGCTGCCTAGTCGACTAGTAGTTAGTGTAAACGGTGGATGAGGACGAAGAGAAGAAAAACAACACGACAATGGGAATGAAAAGTATGATTTGACGGACGAGATTAGCGACGAGATTTGGAACCCACACAGACGAACAACAGTGGAGCATCAGAAAGCACAGAAGTTTTTAACCTTCAATAAAAAAAGATTGTTAAAAATTCTGAACTTATGTTGTTCATTCCGTTATTCAACGCAACAAGTAGGATGAACTAGATTTAGCTAGAATAGGAGTTCTGGAACAGGGTTATGTTGTTGCACATTTAAATAATTCATCAATTTTTATAAAACTTGATCTTTCGTCATTTTGTTGTAATATTGTATTATTGTCACTATAAGGAAAATATAGCAAGAAATTGCTCCCACCCCTCCAGCTCACCCAAAGGTCCCCAATTAGGCTTCAAATTTATGCTTCCTGAACCCAAATACCACATTCAGCTACATGCGACCCTTGAAACGAAAGACGCTGGGTGCAATTAAAAATTCCTAATTAGATTTTACCTGCTCGGAATGGAATTAAGCAATTTCCTTGTCCTTCGGTTTTTTGCTCTTACTTCTGAAACTCTTTGGTATCGAGGACAGTTTTTTCAGTTATTTCGGCACGTGGAAACTCAATACCGTCTTCATGGCGGTGGAAGAGTGTTTCCGAAGTGTTCGTGTTTTGGTTTTGTTCCGGAGATTAATTTATTTTCAATAAATAATCTTTCATCGGCAGCACGAAAAAGATGTCACCTACAAAATGTCAAGGAGGTAACTTTTTTTACGCTTTCACTTTCAAATTAATTACTGTGATGAATTCCGGGCATGGCCCGTCATAAGCATGATTTTAGCAAAACCTTTCGATATGATCCTTGCTAGCGGGTCACCAAAGCAGGAATTAGAAAATGCAAAAGTGATGTATAGCGAAAGAATCACGCAATGATAACAAATGTTTGGAAAGCTGGTTTTTGTTTTAAGGACGAGAGATTTGCCGATGCAAAAAGGGGTTTTGATGAATGTATAAAGTTTTTGTTTGATTAATCAAAACTTACAGCTTATTTAAGTTTTATAAATTATTCTAACATTGTTGATGATAAGCTTCCCGTCCTTAAATGTGGTGTAAAGTGCATAAAATCTTATTTAAGCAGCATACGAAAGGATTCGTCTAATCAAGCATGTTGGAATTGAGAAATATTCGCTGCATATGTCGGCTTCTCAAAGTTTTCTCATTCGCAAATGTGACCGATCCCCTACAAGTTTTAATTAAACTAAAAATCCTACCCTTCGATAATGCAATTGAAAGTTTAAGGTAACGTTACGTAATGCAATGTTGCTGGGGAAGGTATATTAAATTCAGAGTGTTTTGCTGGTGCCTCTATGATAATGCCGCTCGCAAAATAAATCAAGCGAAAATAGTCCCGTTTCTCAAAATACACCAATAAAAACACGCTTTATCAGCTTCCTTCAATGAAGTGAAAGATAATCAAATCAAACTAGTCTGTGCAGCACACCCCTTTAACAAATCTTCACTGTATCGAGCGAATATCTTTTCATCAACAAAGTAGTAAACCGAAGGAGTGAATAGTCCGATGCAGGTCCACTGTGAAGAATACAGATACAAGATTCTATTCATCAGTTGGCAGCACACGGTCAGCTCGTTAGTTGAGCAAAGGGAAACCCTAGCAATAAGTTTATAACCTACAGGACTTCTCGAAGACGGAATTAGATTACTGACTCTGGTGTTATCAGAAGCCAGGGCAATGGATGCGAATCGCTTCGTTTCGGATAAGTTGTAAGCAACAGCTTTACACAATTTTCTGCACCGGAAAGCAACAGGATTGCTGTTCGGAACCAATCAGGCTTGCGTTGAGATAGAGTGGCTTGTTGATTGCATGAGGTGAAACCCTAACCATGCGAACCGGGTCCGGGAGACTCATAATGGAAGGCGCTTGAAAAGTATTAGACCGGAAATAGAATTTCAACCGGGAGCAACCCTTGAACTGTATCTGTACGTGTGAAGACTATGGGATGGAAAAATACATGTAAACTTATATTTAATGATTTTTATCCTCATTCAAGCTTTGCAAAATCTAACCTATCGATAATGCTGTTTGTGATTTATAAGACAAATGCTGAATCCGTTTTGTTTTCCCTTATAGCAGCCATTACACGACGTTACGTCGGACATGAACAACTCTTCCCATCTCGACCGTCAGTTGGAGTGCAATTTTTTACACCAAAACACACCGTAAATCACGCACCCCAAAAAATCCCAGCATAAAAATCCACACTTCCACAACGAAGGATGTGGAAAGAAAAAAAAAGGGTGTTTGCACTTCAGTTTGTAGTCTTCGCAACAGCTTCGAGCAGCCGATGTCATCGTTTCGCATTGTCATGGATACGAAGAGTCCGACATAAACTGCAGGTTCCATGTCCTTGGCTGAGCAAAGTGAAAACTAACTTCGCCGTTTGAACTTCCCATCGAGGCGACAATCCACAACGGATGTTTTGGAGGAAACGTCAGCAGCGGGTGCTTGAAGCCGTTTCTCACAATTCACCGGTCGGTCGGTACACAAACTGTGTAAAGGATAACGGGTTACAAATAGGAGAACATCATGAATAATTTATAGAGCAAGCACTGTACGCATACCGGAAATGGTTTGCGTTTTTTCTCTTCGCAACAAACGCACCAGTTGGTTACTTTCATCGTTTAACGAACGTTGTTGAATACTTTGAAACAGGCATTCCTTCTTGGGAAGAATCGATACTTGTGGACTGCTGGAATGTTAGTCAAAATAATTGATTTTTATACATCAATAAATCTACTTTACGTTGCTAAAATCCATCCATACATGACATTATTTTTAACCACATTGCAATTTCCCAACTAACATTGAACAAATCCTATTTTTTTATTCATTAAAAATCTACATTCTAATATGCACATTGGATGTGAGATATTCCCTTCTCCGAACCGTGAAAGGGGACCTCATCCCAGAAAAGACAAGAATTCAGTTCAAATTAGAAATTTGACAGTTTAGTAATTGAAATAAGATTAAGGGAAAGTTAGTTTCCCAGGTTATCACCTTTAATATACAACCTTTTTCAAATGGTATTAAATGAGTGGCAATATTTTTCCAGCGGAATAATACATGTTAGTACAGCGAAATCAATTTATTTTAATTATTTCCTTTTTTATTATTACGACCATGTACAAGGAATATTTTACTACGTAGTTGAATAATCAGTCCTTGTTGCGGAGGAACGGTCTGGATCGGATTATGGTCCCGGTCAATTGTGTGCGAGATCGGCGCCGATGCCACTATCCCAGCAGTCAATAAGTCAATGTTTAACACATTTAAAAATCCATTGACTTGAATTGATAATGCCGGTCCGGCAGCTTGAGCGAAGTACGCGACTAGCATGTGTAAGCGCATTCGGCAGCTGTACTAACATTTGCGACTGTTGCAAAAAACATACGCTTCAGACAGAATACTACAGACACGTTGAAAAATATAGGAAAAATAAGAGGTGAAAGAATATATTCTAGAACATTCCATTGATTTTATTCATATTTTAATTGAAACTACATCAAACAACGATGATTTTATATGGAATTATTTCCCACATTTTCAAACTGGTGTAAGTTTAACGTAATTGAACAAGCAGAAAATGTGCAAGTTAAGTGTAAAAACCTTGCAAAAACAGCAATAAACATTAAATATAGCATGCCATAATTATTCCCATGCTATAATAACAGCCCGATATAAAACATCAATGAGTCAAATTTAATTCTCTTCTATCTCCTGAAATTTAGGAAAAACTGCATTTTTAAGCTGTATTAACAGTGCCAGAAAGGAGTAGCTGCTGTTTAACAGTTCAGCGAATCTGTTCATTGAAACTATTCCTATACGATTGATCGTGAACGATAAAGGTGTCTGTGTGCGAATAATGATAATCAGCAAAGTTGATCGAACATGCCGATATTCTGAAGGAAATTGGGTAGAAAAACGTAGTTTGTTGTACCACTTCATCTCATACAAAACCATCCCTATTTTAGCATGCTGAAAAAGAAAAAAGTGTTTCATTAGTAACAATCGCCCAACAGGTGTTTGCTGCAGCCATTAGCTTACCAAATCATTAATTGAAGATATGATGCGGCAGAATAGAAACGACTCGACTACCAGAAACACAATAAATCCGATGTAGATTACAGTCAGCGAGGTGAGCCCATTGTACGTTATGATGAAGCAGTAGTAGGCAATCAACACAAACGAACCGTAGTACTGGATGAAGGAGAATGGTCCCAAAATCGTGCGAAATGCCGCAAGATTTCTGGTTAAAAGCAGTGTTTGAATTATTTTAACCTAAACATGTGTCCCATTTTCTTGTGAGCAACTTACTCTAGTAATTCTATATGTCTTTGAACATTCAGTTTTAGAAGATTCCGTAGTTTGTTCCACATTTCTCGCTCTTGTGCAATGGACGCATCAGACGCATCCAAAGATGGGCGAAACTGGTCAAGCACTTGGTTGATATGATGAAACGATTGAACAAGTATCGACATCTCTCCCCGAAATACGTTCAGCATGACAAAGATCATGAAAAATATGATCACATACAACGATCCCCAGTAGCAGGTGGTAAACCCATAGAGAAGTTGAATTACCAAATCTCCCACTACGCGACCATTATATACAAGCATAAATTCCGGTTGTACCATCAAATTCGTACCCAAGAAGATTAATGTTTCCAAAAATAGGACCAAAGCAGTAACAACCAAATAGCGGTTGTTTTGTCGCTGAACTGTGTTACGAGCAGTGTGAACTCTCTGCCCAACGCCCCGAAAGGATCGATCGTTAAGAAACCATTCCAATCGTGCAAGCATGGAACGATCGAATATGATGCTTCGCGCAAGGGCCCCGGCAAAGATCCAGAGAGTGCCTAGTATGTTAAACATCGAGAAACTGTACGCCGAATGCGTCATGTGCCAGTAGGCTTTGTAGCAGTAGGAACCGAACACAAACATTAGCACCGATCGATAGCAGTACCAAAGCGCGCGTTGCAACACTCCCGTCGATGTGTCGTACTGAATGGCGAATAGGAAGGTTAGATGACGCAGGATGACAAATTGGTCCGGATCATTGGCAAATTTCCGCTCCAGGTCGTTTAATTTCCGATAAATTCTGCCCACGAACGATGCCATCACCAATGAGAAGAAAATAAACAACGTTTGTGTATACCTTATCGAACCGTTCACAGTCACGTCTGGCTCACTTATAATTTGATAGAGAATGACATCTTGCATTGCAAGCGGTGTTCCAACAGACGGGCTGCATACCAGTAATTAAAACTATTTGTTGTTTGTGGGTTGGCCATTAATGATGTTTCTGCTAACAAATGTTTCCTTCGCACTGAACTAAAACTATTCCATAGTAATCGATAGTTTCAAACTTATGGCTTAAGTCTCACAGTACAAACAATTTGCAGAGAGTTTTAATTGTATATTTTTTCTAGGAGCACATGAATAATTGTTACTGTTTGTAAACACTGCTCTTCCTCTGTGAAAAAAGGAACACAATACGAACGATCATATTGCTGAATGATGTTTTACCACTAACACATTCACAAGTTAGAAAGAAAACTTTGCAAAACCGTGTGTTGTTTTGTAAAGAATTTATTGAAATTTTCGCTAGCTCGGAAATGGAGGAAAGACTCCGATGCTAAAGCTTTATATTAAACTTCATCTTGAAAATTGATATTATCACGGTCCCCATGCCATATAATCGCTCGAAAGCTTCTTACTTCATGTATCGCTTCGGTCACATTTTTTTAGCGTGTAAGAATCAGTGATACTAACAAAATTTGCCAACTCTGGCAGATGCAAAAGTACACTTCATACGACCTTAGAAATATATGCGAACTGCGAGCTCTTGAATTGATATAACAAATTGTTTCAGTGGTAAAACGTCAATTCAACGCCATCTGACGTTCATCTTGAACTCAACTCCTCAACCTCAACGTCAACCAAACACAACTCAAAGCAACCGAGCTGAACATCCTATTAGGCTTGGATTTCAATTGGCTTTAATTAAACACATTTTTACAGTATTGTTTTTATCTAATTTAGTTTAGAAAAATGCTGGTGATGAATCATTTAAATCTTTTGCATGAATGATCTCAATAACTTTGCTAATTATTTTTACTACGGCAAGAACGTAAGGTTTTTATCGTGGCCGTATTTAAAGTTCACGTATACATGCAATAATGCTTGTCAAACTATCTTTTCCGTGTTGTTGCATGTGTGTGTGTTCTATTTCGTAAAAGCAGCTGTTGTGCAAGTAATATTTGCACGTTGGTCATTTTGTTTTTTTGAAATCGACACATTTTTGGATTTCTTTCATGAAGATAGCTACTGTGTTCAACTCGGGTTGGGCTCTATTTTATCACGCAATCCACTTGTGAATAAAAAATTGATTTATGAAGTTATGTTCAGCAAATGTAGACAGAATGATTCAATGTTTCCAACTTTCTAAGTTCAACATGGAAACCTTATTTGGTGTAATGTTTAATAGTCTACGAGAGATTTTAAACATTCGAAAACATTTATTCTAAACAGTTGGTTGGCATGTATGTGCATACTTCCAGAAATAAGTCTTCCATTAGGTGGACCTGGTATACCTTCAGCTAGTTTTTGTTGTATGCATTTACAAGTTTGGAGGATTATATGTTGCCAGCTTATTTTGGATTAAATAAGAAATAGTCAAATATCATATGCTATGTTCATGGAAATTCATGCAGAAATTACATTGCTACGTTGGTTTACCAAACCAGTAGATCGAATGTTTTGACTAGAAACAATTAAATCAATCAAAGCGCAACGGATAAATGTTCTCGATAAAATTATCAGAGATTATACAAGCTTATTCACCTTATATAATCACTTGTTAAAATCTACAGTCCTATTGCATAATCAAATACAAAGCTTGTATGAAAGAATCCAACGAAGCAATTGAGTTCACCGTTTCAACTGCACGATTTATTTGTAGGAAACAGTTCACCACATGTGTACGTTGGTACAATACCGCTTTTTAAAGCGTTTAAAGCATCGTTAAGGCATTGGCAAAATCTTTCCGCACAAAAAGCTGCAAACCCATTAAAAGGCAACATGGGTAACATTAACGTTTCACTTAGCATCATTAGCGGATTCCAGTTTTTTTTTTGTATGCTCCCTCGCGTGAAGTCTCGTTTTATGCGATCCGTGCTACTCACCCTGCGGGATATCATTTCCATTCGAGAGAAATAAGTGTTTGATTCCAGCTCGGAACATTCTGTTTGGCGTTTTATAGAGCGAATTTTATGTTCGCTACAGCGTGAACCGGCGAGTAAATTAACAACGTGAAGAGCTTAAAAGCGAACAACCACTTTGGGTAAAAAGGTTTACGTACAGCCGCATTGAAGGGAACCTTACATTGTCGAAACGCTATCGACTAGATGCTTTTTGAGTGGTGTAGCAATTATGTATATACTGATTTTTGCAATTGGCTGTGGTTTGTAGTTTAACTTTGCATGTAAAAGCTCCATAATGAATGTTATATAAAAAATGATTTCTTATCTGTTTTGTCGAACAGTGCACCATACGGTCATAATTCAAAAGCCTGTTTGTGCTATTTCGAATGCATCGTTCAAAAGGGTCAGTTTTTGTCCATCTTTCCATCTGCTATCCTTTTAGTCGACCCATCTGGCCCCGATCGTTTCCAACTGAAACCCTTCTGGAAACTCGGTTTTACTTCAACCGAATCGTCTATCACGCAGCATTTTGCATGCTGGGATGACAAAAGCTGGGATTAGAATCGATTTCACCATGGAAAGCTTCAATTACATCCGATTGCTCTGGTTGGAAAGGGCTCAGCTAGATTTCGGTACGACCATTGCAGTGAGATTATACTGCAATGGTAGAAGTACCAACGGAATGGAATGATGACTGTTTGAAGCACGAGCACAACAATAAAAGAACATCTAGCTCGTAGTAACCAGCAAGTGAACAAATAACTTAGACAGTAGTCTTCAATCTAGTTGTTTATTTTTTTTCGATTACGATATGCCGTCGGATTGCATGGAATAAGGATTAATAAAATAGTCTGACAAAATTAATCTTGGAGATGATGGTAAAAATGCTATCTAACATTATATAACTCGATTATGAATTGTCTGGTGTTACGATTATTTTTTTGATAATTTCTAACATACTCCTCAAACAATTTCTTCGTAAATTTACCATAAATAATGGCTTACACCAGTCTTGTATCCCGTATAGCGCTTCAAGGAGTTGGACGGAAGATAGGATTCACTTTAGTTGCTTCGACACATAAATTCTCCACTTCAAAAGGACCAAGCGGAATGAACAAAATAATTGCTAAATCCATTTAACACTTGACCCACTATTCCCCCCGGCATCCGTCCGTTTGCTGCAAGGCATCATAATTGCATTCCAATTAAAACTCGACCAAGAAGTTTCCTAACCTTGGAAGGCAAATATGGCGAGAGCGCTTTGCACAGTAGTAAACCCCTAACATACCATCAAGTGGCACTCGGTACGGTGGAAGGCAAAGCAAATAAAAGTTTTACGAATTTCTCACCTGAACTATCAAACCGAAAAGTTGTGTAATTCTATTTGACTTGTTGGCCGTTCCAAAGCTTTTGATACTACCCTGCGGGATGGTTTTGGGAATGTGTTTTTTTTTTGTTCGACGTTCGTGCCGATTGCCACAGGATGCTAGTGTGCAAATTGAATTCCTCAAGACGTAGCACAGGTTTGAGTACTTTTAATCTACTAAAGAAAGAGCAAATAAACATATGGCTTTGTTACATTGAACGGTTTGAATTTGGATAAACAGTATCTATTTTGCGAAACTTTTTTGACAGTTACGATAACCGTAAAATATGCTTTGATCTCTCTTCAAATGTCGAATAATCTTGATATATTCGTTGCAATAAAGCAATTTATTTTAATTCTACAAGCTGTATGATGATGATTACAATATAATTGAAATTAATAATAATTGAAGCAATTTTTCAATTAATTTGAAAAGACTGCGCCAACAACAGCACTTTTACAATATCAAAAAGCATATATAATCCAGTATTTATGTGTAAATAATTGCTCTCTTTGCACATTTGTGAAGCTTGTTAGCATACTAATATGTTTAATGCGATTATGGATTAATTTGAGCATGAATGTTGATGAACGACGAGCCTTAACATATCAGAATATAATTGCTTTCTGCTTGTACTAGTATGTTGGCTCACTATATACACCTATTGTTTATTTTCGGACAAGAAAACGACCGCGAACCATCATTGTTGACAGCTCATCATAGTGCGCAGAACAGCACATCATTATGGAAAGCTGTCAAATCGGTCACGTTTCGTTGCGGCTCGTAATCGATGCCGGAGGAAAAAAAATATACACCGACATTGATGAAACCTGATAAGACAATAAATGAGTGCTACGTGAAAGATTATGTTGCACGTCATACTCTTCCGATGGAAAATGTGATTGGTCATTTCGACGACTGTTTCTTGTGTACGGAAGCATTTTCCTTCGGGAAGTCATTTGTCAACCAAGCGACATTTGACAGTGGTTGGAAAATCCATATCATCCACACCTGTTCCTTAACTTTCTTTCCCATTTTTTCAAATGATTTAAGTTAGTTAATATCCCTTCCTTTATAGAAAACATCTACAGCGATAATTGATCGTTCTAAATATGTCTTAAAGTGTAATCAAAAATTTTTAATGAGAAACACTTTAACAATTTCATCATTATCAGAGCTTGCTGGTGGTGTGTCCAAGAAAGCAGCTAAATTCAAATATCTCTAAACCAGCAGAACCCTAATGCGATTTGAATGGCTGACGATGAGTACGTCGCCAACGTGTTTAAGTGAGATGATTGGGCGTTTTGAAGTATCTAGTCAAGAAACTTGATAAAATATAATGAACAGCAGTGTTGACTATGACGCAGCAAATTTGACATACACATTTGCACAATGACAATGAACGCTTCAAAAACTTTATAGATAAGTATTTGGTCGATTTACGTTAAGCATTTAGGGTAATTAACCGAATGCGTTAAACGTGAATTTAATCGTTTTTTTTTCAGCTGCTAACGACAACATAAAAAAACGTTAAATTTTATGACAAATGTTCCATCTTTATAGCAAAACATAAGCATTAAATAGCCACCAAAGCAAAACGCTTTTCACTTACTGCTCGTGTTAACAAAGAACGCTTACTTGAAGTGAACTTTAGCTCGCGTCCCATAAACCGTAACCGATAAAACAACATTGTCATGAGATTGTTTTTTTTTTGGCTAAAAACAATAGAAATTATGTCAGACAAATATTGTCTATTTTAATAACGAATGTAAGTTTGTTTTTATTTAATCCAATCCGCCTGTCCAAATGGTTACATGCCTTTCAAAATTTTATGGAAGGCATTGATATAACATGAATATATCGTAAATTTGTTGCATAGAGCATTTTCCATCCATGAAAACTAAGAAATGTATTTGCATGCGAATAAACATTCGCAGTACGCTAACTTTTCGAATGTATTTTTTATCTTTATGAATAACTGCATGAAGGTATAGAAATTTTGCATAATGAGTGTAATCATGGAGCATTGCATGAGAGCAACATCAAATTTCACTTGAAAAGTAAAACCAAAACAAGTAATCTAAACAATGCTACCAAACTGTGGAAAAAACAACAACAAAAAGTAATTGTAATAACAGACATTTCGTTTTTTTTTTTGCTTCGTTTCACTCTCATTAAGATGATACACAATGCTACTGTCTGCCAGGGCCGCTAAAAACACGTATTGCATTCGCCAACAACAATTATCCAAGCCAGCAAAACCCTGGTTCCGGTGCTGCCCTAACGAGGCTCTTCACTGCCCGAAGGATACCTGCAAATGAGTTCATTCCGGTAAAGGTATTCTTTCCCGCGGCTCTAATGTTGATTTTTCCCACTCCCTCCGTTCGCGGGTTAGCTACCGATGAAGCCGTATAAAGGTTAATTGCGAGTAATTAACGCGTACCGGCGCGTTCCATTTCTCGCCCGTTTCATCAGAAAGCTCGTTACTGCTAACGTTGCGAAAACAAAACGCGCTGTTTATTGGGTTTACTGAGCAGTGGATGTGGTTGCGGTTGGGTGCGATACAATTGCTTGATATGTTTATCATTTGTGTTTGCAATTAGTAAGTGTGTGCTTTAGCGTTTTGAATAAAAGAAACACTTAATGGTTTTTTAGAGCACCATTAATGTGGCAATGTTTGTTTGTTTTTTTTTTCAAATAAATTTGTATGTTTTAAAAAGAACGCATGCTTACACATTTAATGTCAGTGTTCAGTTATTAGGATGTTTGTGTACGGGAAGATCGTACAAAATGCACCTTTGAGACAGAACGCACCTTTTCAGATTTCCTACGAAAAACGCGATTAAGTCGGAAAAAATACCACTCTTTAAGTTTTACAGCCTTACATTCACAAAAACACGAAATAAAATGTAATGTAAAATGGTTAATTTAATTCTGAGCAATAAAGAAATAAAAAGTGCAAAACGTGTTGTTTTTTATACGTAGAGTACATAACTCTGTTAATCAGAATGAGAGCTTCAAACTGCAACTAACAATTTTCGGTATTTATGCAGATTCACTCGTATTCTAATCAAACATATTTTCAACTAAGAACACAGGCATAATTTACTTAATAGATCAGAGAAAAATGCACCAGTTTGTAGGCTGAGTTTTGTTTCATTCGTTATGGTGCGTTTTTCCCGGTTGCTATGGATCGTTTCGCGAATTCCGTGCTGGTGCATCTTCCCCTACTTTAATTAAATCGACCAAATTTGAACATTTGTTTTCGGAAAATTAGTACCTTTTGGGATTTTATAAGTTTGAGATGTATTGTTCCTATTGGTAAACGAACGTTTTGCTTTGTTAAGCTGGCTTGAAAAACACTGTAAAGAGTATTTACAAAACACTCTTTTACATCTTTCTAGTAAAACTTAAGGCTCATAAAATTTTCAAGGTGTATTAAGAACTTTTTAATACCTGTGTGAAATATCTTCACGAAAGGGGGTGGTTGTGATATTCGGGTGAGGAAACGTGAATGAGATGTGTGCACTTGTATCGCTGGTCAGTTTACTACTGTGTATTCGTTTGTCGGTAATTGATTACATGTAATAATTCGAGTAGTTCGGTTGTCGTAGTTGTCGAGCAGTTTGTTGTTTATAACCTAGCTTTAGTTCCTACTGCTATTCATGCAAATTGTAATATCTATGTTCGAAAATAAGTATTGCAATTTCAATAACCTGTAAGAATAGTATACCTTTTAAACTTAAAATAATGCCTATGGTAAAAGATTTAATTCCAAAAAATTGTCTTAGTCCAAATAATGCCAAATCAAAACAATGTTCATTGGAATATGTTAAATAATAATCGACATTATTGAAATGAATAACATATTCAGGGAATAATTTGAAACATATCACAAAACCACACATAAATATTGATGATTTAGTTGAGTCCAGTACTCGAGTCCATAACAAATCATACCCTATTTAATTCCCTATAATTTTGTTTCGAGTCTACTCAATTTACTTGTAATAAGTAAAGCTGATTACATTCTCTGTGGCATAGTGATCTGCCTGCAGCATAGTTTTGCGTATCCCAATGCAATGTTACCGAGGATGTCGATTGCGTGTAAGATTCTCCCACGTACCGAAATCCTACAGTGAACGTAGCACTCGAAATAATGGCGCCCGTTTCAAGTAGCGGAACCCGAACCAAGACATCCTGTACACCAAATATTATTGCAAAAGTTTTGATTGAAGTTTGCCTCTTGAAGCGCCCAATGTACTGTTTGCCGTGCAGAATTAACAGCAATACGAGCCTCCCTAAGTCTAAGTGTCTTCTTACACACTGTGCCATGTTTGTAGTTCGGTATAGTGTTGGTGTGACGCGGAAAGTTCTGAGCAAACAATGTTCATCTTCAGCATGATGTCAACCGCACCCGAGGGGGCTGATGGTTGATGCAGACGTATAAAAAAGTGTAGCACACTATCCGAGCAACTGCTTTAGTAAATATTGCATCTCTTTCCCGATGGTTGGTTGTGGCACCATGGGCGGAACGTTCCATCTTCATATGCTACGGCACACTCAATTAATACGGCAAGAGCAAATGTTGGCGTACCCGACTGCACTGTAACTGCATCGCGGCAAATGAACGATCTGCATGTGCACACAAATCAAAAAAGTAATTACACTGGTCGGTATTTTTGGGACATCTGCGTATTTTGGTACTATGGCCTTTCGGATGCGTTGCAAAGCATGAGGGCACGTGGACAAATGTGCAGAAATGGCAAACTTATATCACGAAACAATATACATAGTGCAATATGCAATAAACGAAAGCTCAGATCCATTGTGAAACTTTTGAAGTTTTTGTTTTTAATTTCCTGCAGGAAGCTTCCTTTTGAAAGCTACAGGATTTCATAACGAAACACATTCATTTGTGTGTGATGAGGGAAAATGTTTGTTAAATTCTGCAAGTCTTCCTATTGTGTAAAATGTATGAACCCACATTTGTTGGCCCTGTTTTTTGCTCACGCGACAATAAACATCACCAATCAATGTGACAAATACTTAAGCTAAATGTACTGCATTGGATAATTTTTTTTCGCACTAGCCTATATTGTAATCGGATTGTACTTATTGTACTCTGAACTAATGAGAATTTGCGCGACATTTTCTTTTTCTATTCAGACCATCGGTTCCACCCCCGAGACGGTTAATAATATTCGTTTTTTTTTTTCGCAACAACTATGAATTGAAAAGAAAGAAAACCCATTCGCAATCCCTTTTCTTGGAACTGTCCGATTGAATCGAACACTGATTTCTTCCTTCCGGAATTTAATTTCATCTCTATCTTCTCGGCTTGTCAGAGCCCGACTCCTTTCAGGCGGATGGTTGTTCGTGAGCATTATGATTCTACCGATCAGGTCCACATTCAAGGGGCCGGTAAGTTCGTTTTGCGAAATTTCCGGTCGTCAATTTGCTCCGGAATACCTTCATTTTGTCCTTTTCCTTGCGAGCGGATCGATTTGATTGCGCTACACTTCCGCAATGAGTCTGTCCGTACTCGCCATCTATGTTTTTTTCTCAAACATGCTCGTGAAAGAACCGTTGGTTTGTTATTTTTATTATAATTTTCTCTAGAACGAGAAAAGTTACATTCTGAGTAACATAATTTGACACCGTAATTCTTAAAGTTTTCCGAGAAACTGATTTCCTACCAGCTCACTCTTATCTTACAGTCCTTATCGGAGAGCGTCGCTTCCTTTCTTAAATATCTTTTCAAATTAATCCAGTTACATCAAGCTTTAATTATGCTGGAACGTTTCGTACCTCGGGTTGCTCCTACCGGGCTACCGTTGAAGTTTTGTTGAAGACTATAATTGCGATTTCTTTCACGCCCATCGGCTGTCTGTGCAGATTGAGCACATTGAGTGTGAATCCGACGAATCAAAAGGTGCACCAAAGGTGTAAAGCCAAATTTAATTGAAGCTCAAATACCGTACCGTCTCACATGAGCTCGTACTTTAGAAGCATCTGGAATGTGCCGTACGCTCTTGGTCCTTTCAAGGTATTCTGATAAAGGAAGCCGACTTGCATGGTAGAACAATCATTAAATAAAAGTTTTACATATTCACTTCTGCCAGCAGACTTACTGGCAGTGTAATCGGATTGGAAAGATAGAATTTAATTTGATTCGAGCACGAAATTTGTAATTCAAATAAAATCTGCTGCTTTCAATGATCGATTTGCAAGAAAGCGTATGAATGAAAGGCGAGGAAATAATTAAGAATGTTGAATGAAATTCATGCATGGTTTGTTGGCTTAGCAATTGAACTAAGATCTACAATAAAAATACTAAAGTGCAATCTAAAACGAATGGGAACCGATGGGCCGGTACAATAACTTTAAAATGGCAAAGACACTGCACTAGGGAAGCACTGATTGGACAAGATAGACGGAGTATTTTAAAATATTTTGATCACGTTTTAATATTCTGCTTAACACAAATTCAGACTCGTTTCACTTTTCGCCTTTCCTTTCTATCTTAACATGGATGGCCAAATGTTCTTCCTAAGACGTTCTAACAAGTTTTCTAGGTTCTAATTAGCTTAAACAAAATATTTCATATAATATCAGTTTCCGAATGCCAATTGTTGTGTGGATCTCATACGTTAGAATATTAGTCACTTTTTTACATATTCCAATATAAACCATATCATGTTCAACTATTCTACTAGTGAATCAAATTAATCCCTTAAGACCAATTGTATGTGTAACGATTTGAAGTAAATCGCATAATACGCAATTTCAACCGGCTATTAAAATCAAGTTTAATGACAAAATCGGTTAAACCATAATGGTCGGCAGCTGATGTTTTATCGTTCAAAAAGAGGGCCTCAATGTAAGCGGTACTTAATGATTCTTGGGATGAATATTTCGTTCGATTCAAATTGTTATTACTGTTTAAAACAGCTGCAACCATCAACGTTTAAAACCATTAAAACCACCGTTGTAGTTTAAAAGTATGTCTGTCTCGGGAAGGCTTGAATAACTTTCCTACCAATATTTAAAAATCGATAGCACATTACCAAATTTTATAGATCATCATACAACGCTATTTCGAGCAACTACTCGATGAAATATTTATTTAAATTAGGAACCCTTCCCCTATACCGTTCCTGAAACTTTTGTTTGCCTTCACTGAGCGGAAATATTAATTTCAAAAGCTTTCAGCTAGACATGGGTTAATTGACATGCAATCCTAATGGGTTTGCCCTCCAATAAATTTTCATTAGCTTATGCTGATCGGCGTGCCTGATGGTTATGTTATTCAGCCTATGTCAGAAGCTCCTTTATCGAGCAGTATTTTTATCCTGCAGTCTCGGTACATAATAAATATATTACATTTTTATTGTTTGTGTTTTGAAACGCTATTTTTCAGTAGTTACCTTGAGTAATTATCTTGGGGTAGTTAGTATCACATGTCAACTGCCATTTATTTAAAACTTTTGTTTAAGCCATACTTTCTCATATAGTAAATATGTAGAAACTTTTGGATAAGCAGTGTTCATCTGCGTATACTTTACGCGTAAGCATTTAAGCATTGAACACATTTAATCTTTTTACGCTCACAAATACACATACCATACTAAAGTGAAGTAGAGATTAATATTTACCTAACCACACGTTATTGCGTTGATACGTTACAAAGCCGTGTTTATTGCTCGTAAAAGTATCGTTCGCGAATACACGTCCACGTATATACGTTTGGTAAGTAAATAAAATTCAAACCACACCTAGCACAATCTGTTCTAAGCTATGATTGCGTATGAATAAATAAAAAAAAACATGAAATCTCTGCTTGGGCTTCGACGACAGCTTACCAGTAACAAATGACCCCCAAGCGGAAGTGTTTATGGTATGTGCGCATTGTAGCACAATTTATGTGACAAACATTAACACACATTACCTGATACATGAAAGGGACATGATGAATTTGATGTTGGTATTGTGTTTAGAACGTTGTGAGTGGCATTTTTATTTAAGACAGCATTATTAGTTTATTTATAAAAAAAACGTGTCTTTATGGATTACTGTTGTTTACTCAAAAACAAATTGAATAAACAATCTATACACTAAAGCAACACTCAATGGCCTTCATAACAAAATGAGTTGCATTCGAACATTCGCAATGAGCCCAGTGGGTGTTATGTCAAAGTTTCTAGTCCCTTCCAAATACCTGGCATGACTATCCAGCCCGACAGAAGGAGAATGGTTTTGATAAGGTGATTTATCTTATTAAATTCAACAACCAACCTATGCCACAAATGATCTGCCTGGTGACAACATCGAGCCCATAGCATGTGACGTTTCCGTTGGGATGAATAAATTAACATCACAGCCCTTGTTCTCCCTCGTTACTCTGTTGGTTTGGTGAAATCGTTAAAGCTAACAACACACGGTCGTTAAATATGTCCGGCTACGGTTCACAAATATAAAAAGAAACTTGGAGCCTAAACAAATGGTGCCAATTTGTCATATGGAATATAAACGTGGTTTTGGATTATTTTCAATGTCGAAAAATCGAACACTTGGTGAAAGCATATTTCCCAAATAAATCTATGAACCAACGTTTACACCAAATGGTCTAGTATCGATTACTAAAAATGTGTGATAATTTGATAAATATTTTTTGACAAAAATTCACAAAAAAAAGGTTGCATTTTAGTACAAGTCTAAAAACAACGCTTTTAGTTACAACATCCTTTAGTTCCAGTAAAGAAAGCCAAAACAATGTCTTACAGGAGCTTTTACAATACTTAGCCATCTTCTTCAATATTGGCTGAGGGAATTCCGATTGGTCACGAAGTATTTCGATCAAATTTCCCCGTGGAAATCATTCATATTTATTCATCGATTGCAACATTCGTCCACCACCGCGCCGGTGTAACTGGAAGAAAGCAAACGATATTTCCCTCGGCAAATAACGCGACATTCATCTGGCCATCGAGAAACGGTTCAGAATTTTTGCGATGCGACACTCAGAATGTTTGCATCCATTTTCGCTTCCCGCAAAACGCAAGAATCCATGCGGACAGCGATCGTTCGCATTCAGTTGGGTAAAATACACAGTAAAGTATGATTGATAATGACATACTGCAATCGTTTATTCTCGCTGCGATACGCTTCTTTTAAGCCGATCGTTCTGTGTAACATCTGAACAAGCAATGTCGCCACTGCAGACGGTTCGAGTGTCCGGATGCGAATGAAACCGACCGTTAAGTGCACTCTTCAAGAATGGTTAAACGTTTGCAATGCTATAGAGATTCTTCAAGAGGATCTATCGTCATTAAGCTTCGTATAAGGATGTTTTTTTTTTTATTTTTCAACTGTTTCGTAATTTATGCAGTGAACTTGCTCTTTACCATAAAACCACTAAGAAGATAATGCAAATCTGACCATTAGCATAGTATTTTCCGAAACAAACACACCCAAAACGGAATGTCCGCAGTAACATTGCTGACAAAGCAAATTCACACCCAGCAAACAAAACAGCACACAATCATTAATTTGATTTTGCTCCACACAGAACAAGTCATGACTGTGCGATAAAAATGCATGTAAATCGGCTTCCGAAACCAATTCCAAGCGTAACGATGCTCGATCAATTCGACAAATGCGTGTTTTATTCACTTCGTCTCGCAGGCGGAATGATTAATGCGACGTGCAGATAATTTTTCTGCGAGACTGTCAGCGAGTCCGAGCGGTGTGCTGTTTCGTTCTTCCGCAACCGTTCCAACTCAGCGTCCGTAGGCTGCGTTGGATTGTTCGGGACATTCATCTGGGAAGTGATTGAATAATGTTTGACGCTATGGTTGAATGACAAACGTAACATTTACACTCACTTTGCAAGATTTGTAAACCACGGCCGATCCATTCGTTACCGTCATTTATCCGATGTATTCCTTTGCGCTCTTGTTCCTCCCGCACACTTTCCGAACACCAAATGCAAATGTTTGTTTGCGGTGTTCTTACTAACCGTCGTGTTCGACGACGGGCTGGACCTCGTTGTCAGCAATCGCAATCGAACGGAACGCAGTCTCGCTTTGGACAAATGAATTATTCATCGAAATGAACATTACTTCTTTTGGGTGATTCTCACGTGACAGAATCCTGCTAGAGAAGTTGCCAAAATTCGGCAACGATCGATAGCACAATGTAATTTAGGAACGTTTGCGAAGTATGTGCAGTTTATTTACAAAGATTTGAAGTGTGAGAATTTCACAACAGTTTACCAAATTACTAGAATATGTCTTTTTGTTCAAAATTGTGACTCATAGCACAACGTTCAAGGATTTTTTATGGACATACATCGCTGATTGCTATATCCATCATTAACATCTTTAACACAGCAGATGTTTTCAAGGTGAATGAGAATTTAAAGCCCAACTGACAAGAGAAGAGGTTTACTTTCCGAAGGTCACTCGTCAGACATTCCATTTACCATTCCCGACATTTTCGAAGCCTTGTAGCTTCGTATGGAATAGAACAAAAGGACCAGAGGGTCAACACACTGCTGCTGACATAGGTTTGACAGCAGTACTCAAGAAAACAGCTAATAGAAAAGTTCGCTTAAGGGCAATCGAAGGAAAAGTGCAAAATCAACAAATAAACTTTAATTTTTGTTTTTTGTTGGCAAAACTTCACAGCGTACTACGTTACTGGAACGCTGTGAAATAAAATTTTAAAAACTTTTCAGATTATTTTTACTTGTAAGATAAAAATAATTTGTTCAGCCACAGTAAAGTATGTGTATAAAATTAATTGGACAAAACTGTTAAAATATTAATAATGATTTTTTTTTGTTAAAAACGTAGAATAAATCAACGTTCAGCAATGTCCAGAGCAAATGAACTTCATTCGTCAAAATTATCACGCTTTTCTTCCCAACGGTCACTTTATTGGAACTGTAGGATGACCGTGTAATGATTAACCTTGTACCACGTGGTGAATACGTGCTGGTTCTGTATCCGTAAAGTTTACGTACCACCTGTCCTGGAAATAGGTCAAGCAATTAAAAATGTGACGCGCAGTAAAGTCCATCTACCGGACCATGTTTCTTGATGTACATCGTCCCATTTTCACTCATCATCGGCATGAGGTGACCTGACCCGTCAGCCTTCCTTGCCAGATGACGTAGATAGAAGCGATTAAAAACATCTTTTCAATTATTAATCAAGCAATCTCGGTAAGATCCCGTACAGATAGTTTTAACCCGATCCCAAGTAGTTTCGTACCGTAGTTTATGAAGAGAAAAAAGGCACACTCACTTCTTCTGCTTTGTTTCGGAAATATTTGAAAACCAAAGATTAAAAGATCACCCTAATGGTCTACAAGCACAAGCCCCAACCTTCCAACATGCCAGTCGAGGTAGTCGGGGACAAAATTTATGGACCAAACAGAAAACCGCACGCCCAAACCACTCAACCGTCTGCCAATTGACCGGGTGTGGATTGTGGATAATGATTTTCTTCAGCCGGGATCATACTTTGTCAACCGACCCGTCCAGAACGGAAGTAGCATGAATAAGCAGAAGCCCTAACCGTCCCTGAAGGCGTTGCAAGCGGTTGCGCCCTTGAAAAAGTGTGCTATTTGCGCAAAACTTGGATTCGGGATAGTTTTCATCTTTCCTTATCTGCATGTATCGTTTCATCGTTGGTCATTTGTCGCACGATGAGGATGGCGATTTGCAGCCGAGCTTCTATCCGAATGTCTTTATTTTGCAAGCCGCTCAAGCATGAATTTTACGAGCTAAAAGGATCTGCACTGGTTCTGACCGAAGAGACAAAGTAGGGGATGTTGAAATATCTTATGGTTAACCGTCGCCAAAGTGTGGGATACAGGCTGAACGCTGGATGGTATCAACAACGCAACTTTATGTAAAGTCATCATCGTCCGGGAAGTTTCCAACGTTCCCATCCCGGGGCTGCCAGGGCTGCCCGCGGCCATGTGTGCGAATATCGGGTGGTGTACCGCTTAAACGAACCATGCGAATGTAGGCAAAATTTCGCACACAAAAGCCTCCCTTGTGAGCACTTGGGGCATCGTTCCCGAGCACGGCAGTGGAAAGATTTGTTCTCAAACTTCCGTGCACTACAGCCCGTGGGTTGTGCTAGATTGCAAAATGATGACCACATTGGCCATTTGTTGGTGCTTGGCTGGGATGCCGATATTACCTTGTCACCGATGTCGTGTACAAAGCGGCTTTTAAATAGGTGAACCGGAATTAAAAACAATGTCTTTGGGGATGTAGGTTATTGAAATATTGAATAGATGCAAATCGTTTGTTATATTTGACACGGAATTGGTACACGTTATAATAATATAACTATTCACTTATTTGATTTTTTTGACTGTATCTTGTCGAAGGATTTGTTCCTTTTTTCTCAAAACTTCTCGAAACAAAAATCCTTTTTTGCAATACTACATAAATTATCATTTGCAAAAAAACGCTATCGTAAAGTTTTGATACTGTAACACAATCTGGGAAATCTGGGGCTTTATATTAAATTGTGTCGTGCAGCTGATCGAGTCTTTCCACAGAAAAATAATCTAACCATCAATTCACAGGCTGATTTGACTTGCCAGATTACATGGAATGCTACCAAACGTCGGGACGGTCCGCTGGCAGAGGTCTTCAAATGGTTCCGAGGTTAAAATCTCATCCGGACCATACCCCCGTATTGAGGACTCACTGTCCACACTGACGTGGTATCAAAAAGTCTACTAACTGGCCGACAATAACGAACGAATTGTTAGCTTCTTTGGAAAAATAATAACTCAAATTCAATTCCATTGCCAAATATGTGAGCAAAACAAAAGATTCTCGCTTCAATCAATCTCAAAACACTATTCAATATCCCAATCAATTAATGACGTCCTATGGAATTAAACCTACCATTCAATTCAATTGAACTAGTTTGCGATTGATTGTACATTTATTATCCGCTTCATGGATTTTGCAATCTACATTCTTATTGCGAAACTACACAATGATATTCGCCCATCTGCCCGGGGCAACGAGACGCGCTTTCTGTTCGATTTGAACTTAGTTGAACCTTATCGATTGAGTTTCGATTCGCCAAACAAAGGCCAATTAACTCAATTGGGGCTATTAATCAAACGTAATGAACTTTTACCGATTATTTATGACCACCCTTACGCGTAAAACAGCGATCTGATGGCGGGAATGATAATCATTCTTCAGTTATTCTGCGTACGATTGGTGTATTACGTGAGATTTTGTAAAACAACAAAAATGGAGTTGTCGACAAGTTGAGCATTTATGCGATTTTGAACGGTTTCGGTAATGTGAGATTATTTCAAAATTACCAAGCATACATAAATAAAAATGTGATCAAATACGTATTATCATGTGCATGTTACATCACCGAAAAACACCGCTAAGCTTGTTGATAAAAAAGGATACAAATCATTCTCTTGGGTTAGAGAAAAATAAATATCTAATTGAATATAACATTGCAGCGAACAATTACTTTACTTAAGAGGCGAATGAGGCAACAGAGCTCAAAGTTTCTATAAAACAATCAGTCAAACAATCAAAAGTATTACTAGTATTTGTTATAACTGATGCTTGTTTTGGGATTTTTACCCGTTGTTTTCTTATGTGCGTAAAAATAAAACGAACATGCTAACACAACACCCAAAACACATTCAATGAAACGAGCTGAAGCTAACCGAACAAATTTGGTATATGTTGTTCACCGCACTCACCATCAATGTAGTGAATCACAGTGATATGCACAGAATGAACACAGAACAGAAAAGCTTGTACTAAAATCGTTTTGCGTCGACTCGGAAAAATGTATCCGTTTTTATTTTGTACGATCTGAATGAACTTCGAACGGTGCTCACGTGCTGGTGCGAGAAAATGAACAGTAAAGGTAAATTACTTCGTACATGACGAAAAGCTCGTTAGTGAAAGAACAACGACCACAGTAACCGGCAGCCGGATGTATTGGTTAAGCATTGGTAGACCACGCACAATAATATTTTAGCTAAAGTCAAATATATTTCGTCTAAAGTCATACATACCGAAATTAATAAACAACTGAATATCATTAGTTTTGGTATAATAGCCAGGGGGTGTTTTGTATAAATTATGTATTTAAAAATTATGAGTTTTTGGCACAACACAAAAAAAGTGCTAAATACTTGAAATATTATGCGAATGATGAATGGTGGAGGCGCCTAGTAGTTTGTATATTCTGATCATTTTTATATTCTTTTTGTTCATTAGGTGTTCTCACTCATACCGCATGCGAGACCATACGACAGAAACCAATGAAAAATTACTAGTCAGATTATTTATCAAATAAAAAAATACTCAGCTCAAAATATTTAAAACTGAAGTGTTAAAAAAATATGGCTATTTTGCAGACCAATCCGTAGGTTTTATATTTCTGTGTCAAAAATATAAAAAAAAATAAAATCACCTTTCATGCTTAAAAAATTAAAATTAAATTATTTTGGTTTTTACAGATTCGCTATCTCGTTGTATGCATCACATTGTTGGATCATGATGGAGACGCCTGGTATTTCACCGTTACATGAACCAATACATGTTTCACGTGCTAGAAATTTTTTGGATCTCTTTCAGACTCTCTATTTCTACTATATGATATTCAACAAAAAACTACACTAAATTTAAATTTCCATTTTGATCAAAAAAGAAAAATATTAACACTGTGCATAGCGCTTCACAAATCGTTTAGAGATCGTTTTTAAATCGATTTTCAGAACGATTTTCGAACTACGACTCGCCGTTTATCCGTTCATTCATGCAACACCGTGTAATTTGGATTTATAGATGATTTCATCATACGGTTCAGCTGGCACGGTAATAGAAATATGATAAAGGATTCAATTTGGGTTTAAAATTAAGTTCCATCCCGTCAATAGGCATTCATTGCATGAAGTAGTCACAATAATATTACCACAACATATGAATATGATTCACAACATATAAGATACATAACGAGAATATTTAGCACCTCAACTACACAGGCGGTTATATAGCAATATCGAGTAGGGAATCTCATCAAAAATGTAATAAAACCTAATAATTAAAATTAATTAAACCTAGAAACCTAATAAAACCTAATAATTAAAATTAATAAAACCAAAAGTCTCATTCCTTACCGATCAAAAAGCGAAAAAGTAGTGGTTGTAACACATTTTGCGATACACACATGAAATTGTAAGAATCATTTTGTCATTACCCCTTTGGGTTTTTATACTACAGCACTAGTAAAGAAAAAGTAAACAAATTTGCTCTACACCGCAGCTGTCGCCGAAAACTGCAAGAGTTTAAAATTACTTTTGTGGTTCACAAAACATGCCTGCAGTGTGTTGGGCCACTCCCGATTGCAAATGTTGCAGATTAATAATTCATATCGGGAACTGTAAAAGTTGTTTTTTAACGTAAGCATAAAAACGAAATCAAATGCTGGCAACAGATGCATATTAATGCAACTACTTTGCCGACAAAACCAATCTAACAGCTTGCAAACGCTTCAAATTCAGACTACTTGCGAGAACGACCAAACTTCCGGTAACCAATTTGAAGCGGTTTGTGGTTTGCAAACAGCTTGTACTTTTACGCTCGATGTAAGGAGAGGGTAGAAACGGAATGTTGCGTACACCGAAAAGAAGAGCTACATATATGGTTCGAACAGCAAATCGAATTGACATAAAATTCTATTCCCACTGTACACGAAATAGGGGTATGTTTATTGAATCAGCGTGCCTAACACCTTGAATCGTAAAGACCTGTCTTAGAGCAAACTGAAACATCACTCTTCTCTGAAACTGCAAAAAAGAAATGGAAGCACCCTTCATGGTTCCTTCCTTGCGGTTTATTTTTTTAAACATATTTTACACCTTCCACCAAAAATATTGTAGAAAAACTCTGGCACGTAGAATGTTTCTACACTCCGAAAAAGCTTTCAGACACAATCGGGGACAAAGCATCTCGAAGAAAAACACCTTCCAACCTTCAAAGCAAAGTGACAATGACAAGCAGCTGGAGCGAAATAAACTTAAAGGCCACAATTCACGCCAAATTTGATGTAGCAGATGAAGTCAACGTCAAGCCTAACCGTTTCACGATTCCCACGAAAAGAAAATCAAGAGTGTAATGTTATTTTCCACATGATTGTCAAAAGTTTGGGCGTTTTTCAATATTTCTCGTTGGTACGCTAGCGTCGGAAGTCGACCTGCCATGGTTACGAACGATGCCAGACTTGTACAATCACTTACTCAATCAAATTTGACAGCCGAGAAGAAAACAAGTTTCTCCTATTTTGATGTTTATATTAAGGCACAAGCAATGGCTTATGTTTAAGGTCAAAGTTGAAAGTAATTTGATAGTTTGATAAATTATAGCAAATCTGATGAAAATAATAAAACTCTTAATTTGACAGCCGAGAAAAAAAAAGTTTCTTCTTTTTTCCGAATATATTAAGACACAAAAAATGGCTCATGTTTAAGTTCATTTAATACTAACACTTTCAAAGACAGAAAAAATATAGCTTTTCATTCTCTCCTAAGAATATCCATTATTATTGCATTTTACTTACTCCACAGAATGTGTAGATTGAAGCGCAAGAGACAAAACTTTAACAACAAGCTTCTCCCAGCTCTACTCAACATCTCCCGTGTACGGATGATGCGTCGATATAAGTGTTCATTTAATTGTTTCATATATCTACTTTATTATATTAAAATTCATATAACAGTGACAGCGAAGAAAATCAAGTTTACTTGTATTGACGTAAATATTATGATGCGAGTAACGGCTTTTATTAAGTGTTAAAGTTGACATTAATTCAATGTTTTTAAATTATAGCAAATCTATTTAATATTGTAAAACTCTTGATTAAGCTTATTTTCATAAAATGTTCTAATTTTTAATGAAAACTTGAAAAATACGAATTAATCATGTTTGAAATACTTGATAATTGTAACATATTTCAAATGCATTTCGAAATCTAATGTAATGTTAGTTTAATTGAAATCAGTATTCAGAAATCAGTGTAAACGAATGTAAAATTCACAGTATATTTAACAAAATATTATAAACAAAAAAGTAACTGATTGACACTGAACAATCCAATAATAGCATCTGAGTTGATACTCACGAATGAAAAAGGTCATTTCATTCTATCGTATTCAGCCTGCGATATCATTACAAAAGTTCCAATCCACATGGGTCCCATTTGCTCCCCATGGGTCATAACGTTATGTTTACGAAAACCAAAAACTTTAGTCTCATAAAATCTAACAAACACGTAGAGAATGGTGGAAGCATGTAACGTTATATGTCTATCGTATACGTCAACGGCATGCTGTCAATCCAGATTCATCAAAGCAGAAAAGGTTCTCTGAGTACATTCGTTGGCATACTAGGATTTTTTGTGCTTTCGAGTGTGCGTTTATACTTCATGCAATAGTGTTTTATGTCCAAAACATCAAACGCACTGCTTCCACTTCACGTTACAGGGAAAGCTGAACGATGTACAGCTGCTGCATGGTGTCAGCTTTGCTCTGTCTGCCAATCATCAACGAAGGGCAGTTGGCTGAAGATCAACTGCATCCGACAGCGGTGATTTACAAACATACCGTTTCTAGTTCATTCTGCTTTCGAAACATAACGACCATTCCTAGAATTTTGGTTTAAAAGATGACACCACACCGATAACATCGAAACAAGTTTTTCATGATGTGCAGTTACCATGGAAACGATTTATGCAAACACGGACGAGACGTCGAAGAGTGGTCGAAGTCATTCCTTCCGTTATGAATGTCCTTCACTCCTTTGGGCCGATTAATTACAGATTGATGTTGCTTTGATTTTTATCCTTTGATCGCACAAGCAGGAAAAAGCTGTCAGAAACAACTGTTGCCCTGCAAAACAGCTTTACAACTTTTTTTTTCTTTTTTTTTCTTTTTAAGATATATTTGCTATATAAGACAAAACTCGGAGCAATTAAATCGGAGTTTACAACTAGCAAAGTGTGACCATGTTGCTTTATCGCGGTCTTGGAATACAACTGGTTCGCAAGTACTGGGGCAAATTTTTCACGTTTACCGACTCAGTGGACTACTTTTATCTATTAAACACGTTTGGAACTCTGTTTGCCCTCCACTACCATGGTCAGGAGTCCCGGTGGACCTGGAAAAAGCTTCTCTGGACGGTGTATCGCACATTTTACCTGATGTCGTATCTGTCCTACTGCTACAAAGCATACTGGATGTTGCGCAACTGGGAATACAGTACCGCTTCAGCCAACGTCCTCGGAGCCGTGGGACTTTGCAGTGGTGCGCTACTTCGTCTCATTGTGATCGAACTCAACTATCCAACGCTACGCAAGCTACAAGCGTTTCTGAACGATCGTATGTATCTTAACGATGATCGATGGGCATGGAACCAACGCTCCAAGCTCTATCGCCACAACAATTACTTTCTGGTGCTGCTCATCTCGGCAATCCTGGTGGAGTCGTTGTTCTTCTTGGCACGATTACTTTTAACGCGACCCGAGTTTATGCTGCAGTACAATGGGCGCGTTTTGGGAGGGTCTACGGTACAGATCGTTTACGGAATGGTAACGGCCTGCTGGGGCATCATCTACGTGCTTTCATTTATCGTCTTCTACATGCTGCTGGCGGGTTTTCGACTTGAGATGCAATTGTTGGCGCGATCGTTTCAGCTTTTAGAGGACACGCTTCTCCTGGACCTTGAGCTTACATTCACAATGAACGATCAGGACGAGTGCAAGTACTGGAATAAACTTCAAAATATGCTAACCATTCGCATCAAACGTCACGTACAATTGCTAGAGTAAGTTATAGAGTTTGAACTGTTTTGTTTGAACTGAAACACTAAAGATCGTTAAACACCTTTACAGAAATCTTCGGCTGTTTCGATCGATTGTGGCACCGTTTGCCTTTCTACAGTACTATTGCACCTTCGGTCTGATTGCGGATTCATTTTTCGTGGTATCCTTCGAAGGCTTCACTGCGTACAGTATGGCGTACGTACTGTTTGCTTCGTTTCTTATCCTAGAATCCTTACTTCTCTGCCGTGGAGTGGAAGATTTGAATGATTTGGTAAGCGTCTGCATAATGCAATACTGTTGAATGCATTCGAATGAAATTTTTCTAACATTCTTTTTCTTTTTTTTCACAATGAAAGAATCGACAGATTGGAACCATCTTGTATAATTTTGATTGGCCAAGGCTTTTGCGCTTTTCCATCCGATGCAGGAAAGAGTACCAGAGCGTACGACGGACGATACTTTTAGTGATTCTTCAGTCACAGCAATCGTTAAGGTTCAGTTACGGTGCACATGGTGAAATATCGATGCACAGCTTTGCCGAACTGATGCAAAAGAGCTACTCAATGCTAACGTTCATGTTGCAGCTTCAAAGTTAGGATTGTTTTATTGTTCTAAGCACTCTTAGCTGCAGAAGTAAATCAAAGGTTGTTAAACTCATGTGATGTCACATCTCTGTTAATGACGCAAAACACATTGTTTAAAAATAAATAAAGCAAAGTTTCAGCACAAAACTAGTGATTTTTTTTAATAAAGTACTATAAATGCCCATGACTTTCAAGTAGCCCAGCTATCTGCCAATCAGAGACCTGGACTTTGTCCAAAGCTGACGAAACGCTCGAATGGAGGAGCAGCTATCATGACGAGCTCAAGTTGTACGACGGCCTCACTGTCGTAGAACGAATTACACTCGCCCAGCTCCGGTGGTTTGGTCACGTCATGAGAATGGCACCGGACGACCCAGCCCGTAAAGTCCTTTTAGGCCGTTCACATGGACAGAGGAGGCTTGGTATGCCACGAAGACCGGGATAATGGATTGGCAAACGAAGGTACTCAACTGTAAGCAATTCAGAGAACATCTGCTGCTAGCCGAGACCGCACCGCTCTAATCTGAATCACAGGGCCACCCCAAGTCATTCAGAATTAAATTTTATTTCAAACATATTGATTCTTGTAACGCACGATTGCGGTTTATTTTCATCCTTCAAATTCCCTCCAGTTTGTTTATTGAGAAAAGCATCACTTTAAGTGCAGTGGCAAATGATTTTTCACTGTTTTTCCAACCCTAAATTTGACTGTCTGCTGTGAACAAATATCTATCACATTGTCTAGCTCAAATATGCCTCCAAGAAACTGACACGCCACACGGAAACGATTTATTCCACTTGTCCGTGGTGTACCAGAATGGTCAGACAAACATTTTCCGTCACATTCCGTCGGACGGTGGCCATGGTTTCGGACCATCTACGTTTCACGACCAAGAAAAAAAACATTGCAACGCAACAGTAGGGCAAACAATTTAAGCCTACGTGGCTGGTAATTGAATTCAAATATTTACCCAGGAATTTATAATTTTCTGCCTCGTTTGGGCTTTCGTAAAAACGAGCTGTCTCGATATCGAGCATACATCTTGCAGTTTGACCAAAGCAGAAGGGTCGATAAGTGTACTACTGCAAAGTGCGCCGAATCTTAATGGTTGCCCTTTTTCCTTCGTCGGGGAGGCATACGACACAAAAACCGACGAAACGTGCGACGTGCAGGAAATTGATATTGCTTCGGAAGTGTCGACGAAAAACGCGAGCCACGTCTCTGGCTCGAATGTTTGATGATGGTGCAAAAAGTGACCGAAACCTGTTGAGAGTGATGAAAGATAAGCTTTCGTGTTCCCTTACTTTTCGGGCATGGAAAAGATAAAGTAATCAAGGCAAGAAAATGAAATCGTTAAAATATGAAAACTTTTGTTTGAATAAAAGAAACATTAAAATGTGCAAATATTTCTTAAAATGACATTTTTTCAAAGGACATATCATTGCTATGTGTATGACTTTGAATCTAGAACCATTCAGATCGCATCCAACAAAGCAATAGGATGTCTGACTGCAATTTATTTTCTTTTTTAATCCCCTCAAATGGCTATTTGTTAATTTATTGTTCAACATTCTTTGGTTGTATTTCTACTTTTTTATCTAAATCGCACATTGAAAGCTTTTTCAACCATACATTTATTATATTTAACAAGAACGATAGGGACTATGTAAGCACGAGGAAATCAGCACGATAGCTGGAATACAGCTGAACAGACAGTTTGCTATCATTATCGTTGTTCATTCACGCTAGCACGATATGCATGGACGATAGATGTCGAGCAAAGATGACACGGAATACAGAAAAACGAGATTCTCAAAGGTTTCCCTTGGACTTAAAGCAAATCGTTCAACAGCTATAATCGATTTGTTCCGTTGCAAACTTGACACAATTGGTTCAATTTGCACAAATCACAGACATTCATGATGATGCACTGCACAGCATGTATATAGAATCTCTTTAAACGGGAGTTATATTTGCAACGTTTCAAAAAATAATTTTTGATTTTCTAATTCTAATTCTAAATATTATTAAATGTAGTTAGACAAAAATACCACCTGATTATCTGTATCGTCACCAGAAATTATCAATCGGACAGTGTCAAACAGAGCAAAAGTTCAATGTTCGAATAGGAAGAAAAACAGAAAGTTAAATACTGACAAACATTCGTGCGAATCAAAACCGAATTGTACACAATGGTAATTCTATGCACTTGATGGTAACGATACTACAGAACCGTCTTACTCGATTCCAACCTCACTTCAAACAGCATAAGAAGCTTAAATGAACCAATGCCGATACACTTGCTTCCAAGGGAGAACCTTCTGAGAAGAATTAACGGGTTTGTGTACCGTGCACTCAATGGCAATTAGCTGCAATGGATGTTTGCAATTGGAATTCGATCGACACCGGGAACATATTACCTTTTATTGCTTCTCCGTAGAGTGAATCTGTGGCCAAACCTTTAAACCACATGTTCATACCACTGGATACGAACGCAAATATAGTGTTTAGTATGTCAACTCCAGTTAAATGGCTCTCATTCATTTCTTTCATCCCAAAAGCACGTATAACTTGCTCGATGAGCAGCAATCCATTTGTTGAAAGACGGCTGCCTCAAGTGACATTGAGAAGCACAGCTCAAACATTCGAAGGACTTGCTAAATGTGGAACGAAATAATTACACGTTAATTTGTTGCTGCGTCTTTCGTAATTGGCAACCATTTGTTACGGCTGGTGCAATAATGTAATTCCCGTGCTAGTTACTTGCCTCCCATAAACACACTCAACATCGTTTCTCCTTGAGGTTCTTAATCGTGAAAAATTGTTACGAACGAAATAAAGTTAACGAAAACTGCAATCCATCTATTGGGAAAGTTGAAGTTGAAGAATATATGACACTTATCTATTATAAGATACTCTCAAAAAAGTTATGTTCTACACGTTGCGACATCGTTTCTCTCCAGAGACAAAGAATATAAGACAAGGTTGTATGCAATTTATTCTTCGTCACCCATAAATTATACCCCGTCATCTAGAATTCCCGAAACGTAACAAAATTGATGGCCACAACCAGAAGGTCGGGAAAAATGTTGGATCCCATGATAATGATTTTATATCATCCCTATTTTTTTGTGTTATAATCCTGAGTCTGAACGTCCAGAGGTTGCTTTTCCAAATATACAAATTTACAAATTTAATTTACTCTTGCGCTCAGTCTCGCAAACTCGCTCTTGTGTTTGTTTTTTCTTTCTGGGATTTGCCTCAATTCAATTCAGAGCGTACTTTTCTACTCTCCTACAGTTATTAATTCCATCTAAACTTACACTAGATTCCAAAGTAGCTATAGAAACTAATGAAATTTTTTTTTCAAGTTCCAGTAAAGTAAAGTCAATAGTAAAAACCTTTTCAAGTATGTTTCATACAATACGAATCGCTTAAATTCTGTGGGTTGATTTTCTATGACACTAAATATTTGTTAACCCAACTTACACCATTACCCTGAATATTTTGCTATAAATCTTTTTTTATAAACCATCCGTTTGAACCTCGCATGGATTCGGTAATCATACAACTTTGTCAATTGCTTTCCATCAACAGTAAAAACCCTCGTTAGAAAGCGTGATACACTCGACATAAGCATCGCTGTCATCTGGCAGCATCACTTGAAGGTTAAAGTGAGCACTTGAATGTACGATCAAAACAGCCCTGCTTAATGCATTTAATCGACTATTCGTGAACTGTATTTTTATACCAATCTAAATATTGAATTCAGGAAATGTTTCCGATATTGCACTAGTTATTTTGGTGTCTGCCTTAACTCCAAATTTACTCCAAATTTTCTAAATGGTTTTTCATTCAAATTAAATAATACAAAATAAAACCATCGACATCCCACATAAATCACGTACAAGTAATCTTCTGACAGACAACGTAGCTTCCAAAGTGGTTAAATTGAATCAGAAACACGTTTCACATCCACAACGACAATTCTTTAAATTGTACGCATGCTGGTTAAATGTGGCGCTGAAGCAAACACTCGAATGTTGAGTTTACAGCACCCTTGAATGTCCATAGTTGAAAGAGTCCACTTGAGTTCCGTTTGTGACGCTCGAGTTTCTGGTAAAAGTTAATTATTTTCTCAAATGCAGTGATATTGAATTCTTTGAATTCCACGCGAGGTTGATATTCATGCTCATTACGAGAAATTCGGAAATTCGGTTGCATATCCTTGAGCAGAACCGCACAGAGACGCATGATTTAGGTTACCAAGTGTACGTTTCATCGTGCTGTTACTTCAACGATTGGTGGGACTGTATTCCGGTTGGTTGAGTGCCCTTTGTAAGGTCTAGTAGATTCATTCATAGAGTTCATGGAGTATTTTTTATGATTGAATCTGGCACAATAGAGAACAGAATAATGAAAGATCTCCTGGAAGCTTGCTACAAAACAAATGGTATTCCGGGTGAGTGTTTATGATGTATTTTTGATTGGTTTAAATCATGACAACGGTTCTTCCTGTTTCTCAAATTAATTCATACCACAGAATACATTTTTCGCACAGGAACTGTTCATTTATATTTTCTATATGGCTTTTAGATTTTAATGATGTTTGTTGCATTTTAAGACGATTTGAAAATTAATAAACCTCTTAACTGCATTAAGTTGCGATTCCAAACCATCCACGTTACTCTATAGTACCATCAATTTAATAATCATTAACTCACAAAATACTTGTTGTGTTATGCATCTGGCTCCATTGTTCAAGTCCAAAATTGAGCATCAAACTTTTCCACTGCTAGACTGTTTGCTTCCGACCGCCGCCATTAGTGCGCACAAATCAGTTGCTCATCTTGCTTCGTCATGTGATCTGCACTTTTGTTCCGCAAGTATCCGTAACGCGATGGTACATGAATAAAGGCAAAATCGCTCGATCTAAGGAGCACCGAAGATGTAACGCGTGATCCGATTATAAATATATTCCACCGCATGTCTTTTCTCTCCTTTTTCGATTTTGCCACTTCACCGGCCATGCTCTCGTCTTTCGTGCCAGGTAAGTAAATCTTCCTCGTCAGGTGAATTTCTATTACAGCATCGCTCGACGGAATTCTCCGGCACGATAAGCACATTACGGTAGATATTATGCGTTGCTTCGATGCGTCCGATGTGTAGCGTCCATGTCCGACAAGGTGTAATGGCAAGCGGTTCCGACCGCATATGATTGAGTATTCAATGCTCGTCAATATGTCTGTTGGATGATGGATTTCTGGATGCGCTCGATGGCTTAACAATAGTACGGCACTGAACAATATTTTACAGCGAATGTTTTGATGATGATCAGAATATTTATTGCTTACATGGAAGCTATTATGAGTGGAGAATTTCAAACGAAAAAAATAATAATAAGAATTGTCAATAATTAAGTGAAATATTCAATATCAAAGGAACGTTTAATGTGTTATACCCAATGCAAAGTATTGTTTTATTGATTTTAAAACGCTTACATTGCACCCCCAAATCGCCTCACCGTGACTCGTTCGAAACGCTTTATCCCCTTTACTGATATTTAAAAACTTTTTTATGTTACTCTCTGCCTCCAACAAACCGACCGCTGAATGAATCTTTTCCTTGCACGAAACACAGCATCGCGCGACCAACAAGCGCGATACCCTTATCGCCCTTTTGCACACATCTACCATTTCCATTTTGCATTCACTACAACGTCAAATTATGGCACGAGTACAGAATAATAAGCGCGCGTTGGCGTCAGCCAGCTTCTTGCCGTTTATTGAAAATTTCATTTCCAATTATCGTTGACATTTATCTGACCTCTTGTCAACGCCGGCGGGTGATGCGATTGAATTCCTGCTCAATTCAACGTTGCAGGAAGAAGAAAGGGACTCTCTGGTAGCGGGTATCGCTGATAAAGTTGTACATTTTTTTGTAGGAAATAATGAAATCTAGTCACGAAAAGGTTAGTTAAAAATTTGTCATTCATTTTCTTTTGAAATTGACTTTGTTTAAGTTTGAATTGAAATTGGTCACTTGCAACTTCTGTTATATGTTAAAAATTTAACATCAGAAATATAACCAACTAAAACTATGATAGAAGTTCTTATGGTCTACACAAAAACTGATGAGTATCAAAAACGGGAAATGAAGAATTTTCAACATAAACTCTCATGTAATTAAAATTAAAAATTATTTTGGGTGTTTCACTGAACCTGTTTCATTACTTTTTACTGTTTCATCAATTTTGTTATCCATATTAATGCTTTCGGTTTGATTATTTCTTTATTTGTATACCATGGTGCAAATAAAAGTAATGGTTTCTTATAAGCCAATCCATAAACACATCGTGGCGTCCAACTTTTGATGAAGGAAATGTAATTATCCCATCGTGCTCCGGCTGCGCTCATGTCCATCTTGAGTTCGGATGCTCGATGGTTCTATTTTTATACCCTCTTTACTCCTTCACATGATCACATCTTCACACAAACACAGTTACCGGAAAAAAGGAGAAAGCTCACTTAAAATAGTACCTCAGAGCGGTCCTGATCTCGAGTAAAATCAATAAAAACCAGTTCTATTCGATTCAGAATGATGGACGAAGTCACTGCAGCAAGTACTAACTTCTAATGTTCAATTGTTTGTTCGGAAAAGAATCCACTCTGTTCCAAGAATTCCGAACGTCAGCAGAAATCATGACTTGAAGAGATACATACTTTCTCGAGTAGAATTACATGGATGATTGTTGCCTACTAATATGTAATAACAGAAACCAATTTTTGCAAGAAGGTTAGGATTGTTTCTCCTTATTTCCAGTTGTTTGCTCGGTTGGAAACTTAAGCTAATTGAAAAGTTTGTCATTTAGAATAAGTTTTACGCATAACTTCTTCGATAACACACAAACAGAAAGTAGTTTACAGAATTTTTTGCAGTATTAAAAATATAGTTTTCCCCACTTTTATAAATATTTATTTTGCAAAGATTCTCCACCCCGAGAACCCTTTATGATTCGTGATAAAATGTGATAAAATTCACAGCAAAGCGTTTCGTTTTTTCCGAGAAGTGTTAATTCTCCAAGGCGTGACAAAAGGGTCAACCTCAATAAACGCCTCCGTTCGCCCGGCACACAAAAAAAGGGGACAGTAGATCCCTCATTCATAATGCCACCTCGACACCTACAGTGTACCGAATTGTAGTAGCTCAATGAACCATAAATTGGAAACGGTCCGTCGAAAAAGCCGCCACCGTACCCTTGCCAACGATCACAAATGGGTTCACCTTTTCATCCGTTAAAGCAAAACCAAGCCAGCAGAATCTATTCACCCTTGCCCGATGTGACACAACCACAACAGAGCCTGTCCCCGGAATGAAGGATGTAGTGAATAGCTCAACCATGGCGACCACGCCAATCCATCGAATGAAAGGGATAAAGCATACAGTCACAGCGAACACTGGGTGGATTCGACCAGTTTGCAGTGAGAGATGGTGATTGACAAACTTGTCAAAGCGAATTAAAAATGTAGTGCGATGCTATCGGCGCCAGGGATTATACATTCACCTTTATTCTGTTTCTCGTTTTTTTTCATTCTAAAGTTTGAAACTCGTGCTCGAAATGAGTGCATCCCAGCCGACGGAGTGAACATAACGTACGTGAGCTCCATTCATTCCGATACTTCTATCTTACTTCCCCCAGGCGGGTGTAGTTTGAAACAAACTACCACTAAAGCGGCTATGCAAAAGAAACACGGCTGTACTAAATCAGCGATGCGCATGAGCTTGATATCTAGTGATGATACCTTGACCATGATCTTGATTCTGGAGGAGTATAAAACAAACAAACAAAGTGCAAGAAAATTAAAAACCGAGGAACTTGAAAAACAAAGAACTGTTAAATAACTCACTAACTGATATTTCATTTTAATTTTAATATGTAACAATAATCTCATTACTAAATTCCCGTTCTTCTATTATCATAACTAAACAAGTGAACGATGGAATATTAATATATTAAAGGTTCTATCCGCGGCAATACGGTCTGGCCGTTCTTCATGATTAAAAAATGGTTGTTTTTTCAAGTAAAGGATATATGAATGGATAAATTAGCCCAGCGTACGAAATAATTAAAAAATATGAAGAAAAACATTATTTTTTTCCTTCATTCCCTTTTTCCTTCATTTAAATAAACATTATTAATTATTTATTATTCCCTCTACAAAAATAAAACAAGCAACTACACTTCCTAGAATATTATTCTATTCTAGTAACAGATGTTCTTTGCTGCGCGTACCATCCTTTCTCCGAATACAATATCAGTTCAGCATGTTTGGTAACTTACTCACAAAAAAAAAGAAGCAAAACATACATTCCAGACAATCTCATTAATTACAGATTTTCGACTAAATCCAATTTAACCGCCAGCTCCACGCTTCACCACATTTGCCCCATCATTCAACATGCGGCCCGGGAGAAAATCCATTTTCTAAGCGTAGAACAAGCAACCGATCACAATAAGTGCCGTTGGCTGGTCGATTTTTTTTTTTGGTTCGTTACTCCGTCTCTTTTTCCCTCTGTTATTCTGGAAAATGCAAGCAGTTTAATCATGCGAGCGAAGCAAGACAACAGCAGGAAGCAGGTGTGAAAGAAACGAAATACACACTAACGCTGAGCTTAATTCTCGTCCAACACCATGTTCGCGGGCATGGGGAAGCACAAAAACGTATTGACATCCTCGGGGGTCTTTAGAGAAAATTTGTGGAAAAGTAAAACAACGATTCTTCGTTACCCTGCTCTACTCCCCGCTTGCTCTCTTCAATTCCATCAACCCATGCACACACACACCCACATTGCACAACCTTCGGGGCTTCTAATCAGCTTCGTTACAAGTTTCCAGCAGTAGCCCAGTTGGAAGGAAAGGATTCCACAATTTTGTCCCAGATTGTTGCAAACGGGTACGGCAAAAGGATCGTGTTTGAGGCGTGAAATTGTTCCCAATCGTTCGCAGATGCGTAGATGCCAGTAATGCGGAAACGATTGGCCCGTTACAGGTAAGCGATTTTAAAACTCGTTAGAGGGATTAAAGGAAACTTCAAACATTTGCGCACAAGGCACGAAATAAAACGAAAGTTAATGTTTAAAACCAGCGTACATTGTGTTTCCACGTTTATTGTAAAATATTCTAAATCGATTGGATTTGTAACTTTTGTCGAATCGATCTTTTTGGATCGTACATAGTACGCACTAGACGTACTTCGTTAAAAATAAGGATATTATTCTATCCAGCATACAAAATAAGTTTTTTGGGCTTGAATTTTCCGAACAAGTCTACCGTCGCATCCAAATACATCCGGGATAAGACACCCTTTCACAGTTTACAGAAGGAAATTTTTGAATTGTAATTTGTTAATTGAAGTTAATTCAATACCTTCCAAACAATGTGATTTGCATGCCAGACTAAGTTAAAATTTCTGAGTGTAAACAATACAACAAGGTCGATATTAATTAATTTAAAAAAATGTTTACAGTCGAACATTCTTCAGACTACAAACCCATCCCGGATTTTATATTGTGTTGTACTCTACACGTATTTACTATACGTAGGGAATACAAGCATCTTTATAAAAACTTATAAATTTTCTCTGTTTCTGTTATGGCCAATTATAGATTACTACGATTATTTTTGCTACATGAAGTAAAAATCAGTCCTGCGTACAAAAAAAGGGTTTTGATAACAATTTGACTTATGCTTTAGAATAGAACGTTTATCAAATGATTACTGCACCGTTACGCTGGTTTTTGTTCTTAGCATAGGTACAGTATCTAGGCCACATTGTAGCCAATACACTAAATAATTGAAATAAATAAATAGATATAAAAAATGAATAAATTAATTACTGAAAGAATAAAAAATTAAAAAATAGCTAAAAAAGACTAAATAAATAAAAAAAACTAGTAAAATTTATTATTTTAAAAATACATAAACAACACACTTATTTATCAAACAAATGGATGCTATAATATAAACATTCACACTAACCAAATAACGAAACATTACCTCAAAAACCTGTTAATACGCATCACCTAGCTAACAGACTCATTACGTTAAGCAGTATGCTTTTTCGTGAACAAAGTCACGTTTTTCGACAGGTGTCAACAGATCAAATGTGTCGTTTGCGTGTTTTGTTCTATATTTCTCGATTAGGTCCAAATGGATCGCAGCTGGAAAGATCTCGCGTATCGACCGCATTCAATGAAGGTGTGTCGTTTTTGGGGAGAATACAGAACATAAGGAGACACAAAAAATTCAATATTACATTGCACCAGCCAGCTGTGGCAGCGCGTATGTGTAAACGAAACCAAACATATCTACAACATTTCCTTTCCAAACCGTCGAAAATTCAATTTGCATAAAAGGATTTTTTGTTGTTGTTGTGTCCCACACCGCCACCGGCATCAGGAAGATTTTCTCACGCTAGCGTTGAAAGCACACGGCACGCGAACAAAAATCTCTCGGGGCACACACAACACGGCGTAACGTCTTTTCAGCTGCCCGAAACGAAGCTCGGTGGCTCGAGTTTGGTTGGTTTGCTAGTTGTTAGCGGTTGAATGGAGCATCATCATTGGCAGTGATTTGATTTCTGTCGCCGATTTCTCAAAGGAGCGTTGGATGCCCCAAATAACAACAAAAACATCAGCAAAAAAAAACGTTACTCCACCACCCAAACCATTGAGCGACACATCCCTTGGTATGGTTATGAAAATTTGATTTCAAAAACGGTTCCACCGGTGCGCCGTATGTTAACGTATGGTAAAATCATGCTGCACGAGGGTTTTTTAGCGCAAGCTCAAAAGACCGTACACGTGCAAAGTACGCCACATTACGAAACCACAATCATCCATAATTTACGTTTCCTTTATCGCAACAGTTAGCAGATTTTAGCAATTCGAGTTTCAAAACTCCCGAAAAAAGCTCACACAGATACACACAAAAACAACGAACAAAATGTTAAACATTCAACCGAGTTCAATTTCCAACGCGCCCCGAAACACATACCGAACATTTGGTGTGCGAACTCAATTAAATGTTGAGTACGGAACACATTTACCACACAGACCGCAGTTCTACAGCGAAAGGAAAGTTTGGATGCATCTAATTTACTCACCAACCAGTCTATGCACGACTGGCTACTAATTTTGTAACATGAGAGAAATATTTTTTAAACTTCACTGCCGCCATAGTCGTATTTTAGACATGAAAGTTACGCATTTCATTAAACATGTTGTCCCAGAGTGGAATGCAAACAATTGTTTGATGCAACAATTAATTAGTTTATCTAATATTTTATGATACAACGTTTTAACTTAACACACATTTGCATTTTTAAAAAGATTTTTTTAAACATAACTGTAAACATTACATTTAAATGATGCTACTACTTTTTTACATTTAAATGATGCTACTAGCACACACTTCATAACACGGATTCTGGCTAATCAAAAATAATTAGAATCCAGAGAGGAAAAAAACAGATTGTAAATAAAGGATTTCAAACGACGTTCTTGGGCACGTTATAAAGTACCAGGCACCTCCATTAGTGGTATGCTTTCGTGATTCCGTACCGAATCTTTCATTTCCGTTTTAAGTGGTTCCGCTCTGATATTTCCAGTTCTGCTGTCAGCTAAACGCCATATTTTCTAGCTTAATGATATGAATTTAACAGTGAGAGTGTTCCCTGCTTTCTCGTTTCCATAACATTCGCTTCTTTTATTTCCCGTCGGACGGTTAAACTACACCTCACCACAGTACGAAAGCACAGTCATTTAGGATGATGTAGTGTTTCCAGTCTATCGCGAAATGTGCAATGCTCTAATTTAAAACCACATCCAGTGGTTTTCGTTCGCCATTGGAATGGACGATATTGTAATGGAGGAAAAAACAGGAACGATATCTTATGAAAGAAACGCATTGCCTTTCACCTCTTACAGCAGATTGCCATTCATATACATTCATTTAAACGAAATGGTACTAATAAAACAAGCCAAATTGCATAAAATTTTGGAAAAATTTCACAAGTCGATTCAAAACGAATTATGACCTATTTGCTGTGTGCACAAGACCATCTCTCTTGTACAACATTTTGCTTAATTCACAGAAAAAATGTGTTCTTAGATCCATTTCAAAAGTGGTATTGTGTGGTGACGTGGAAAGTGGTATTGTGTGGTGACGTTCCGTTCAAAAGTGGAAAAAAGTGACCTGTAAATGAAATTCCAGTAAGAGGAAATATAAACGTCCCTTTGAAAGCAAACGACTTTAGTCGCCACATGCTACCGAGAAGCGTCATTGTGTAGTGCTACTTCATCTAAATGACGTTGTACCTTCCCCTGCTGAAATTGGGTGGGTTCGTATCGCCATAAAAATCATTTCTCACTCGCCAAAATCGATTAACGAGAGCCATTTTCACGTGATGACAATGGCGTAGCCGTCCGTGCGTCGATATCACCATGGCAGGTTTCAATTACATCCGGTCATTCGTACTGGGCACCAGTCCACTATGGCTCTTGTTCGATCAGCGTAATGGGATTAGTTCGTCGTGATGGGATCGTCACAGTAACCGATGATGGTTTTAGGCGATTGAAGGACATATCGTTCACAGTAATTGTGCGAAGGTAAAATCACAGTGTACGAAATTGGAATGAATTCTGTTTTGAAGCACGTTCAAAGTTGTTCCCGGCGAAATGCACAGTAACATAATTAAAACTAAAAAAAACGTACTGAACTTTTTGAAGGCAACGTTGGGCGCACAATACTCATTAAGTCCTTAATAGTGTAAAGCGCCGATAAAACGTTTTCCAGGGTGGATAATTATTTTAACATGAATAATCAACATTAACCGTTTGTCGATTAATATCACATGCAAACATGTAATTAGGTATATCTACAAAGGACCGACTGACCTTTACGTCCTATAGTCAAAGTGTCAAATCAAACATTACACATATTTGCTATTTTTATATAATTCATATACAGAAACACTATTACGCAAGTTCTAACCATAGTCTTCAACAAAATTTCGGAACAGAGCGGAACGGAAACAAATTAACATGTTAGCCATCATCAGCCTGCCAGTGAAAGACCACCATCAACCAGTAAAGAAATGTTTTCCTTCACTGGTTTAGTTCCCCGTTGCAACGTTTTGGGTCGTGAAAAAGAAACCCTTAAAGACTCCAGCCTTGACCGTGATAAGGAAAACGAATACTTTTCCTCCGTGTTTATATCCCGTTGAATGCTAGAGCTAGAGCTTTGCGCAACATGTTGATCACCCCGAGGGCCTATTTCTTGTTTCCATAAAGCCGAGCCTTTCGTTACGTGACCAACGGAAACGTGGCACCAACGCTCCGATATGGCAGATCGTTGCCCTCCCGGTACACGTGGGACCAATCATGGGCTCGTTATTGCACGTGACGCGCTCGTCTACATCATTTCATAGGCTTTTGCTTTATTGCCGATACTCTCAGCCAATGTTCCAGTTTGATGGTTGGCCACATTTTCCCTGTCCGACGAAGAGAATAATTTTCGCTCCGACTGCTCAAAGCACGAAAACCACAAAACCCCGGAAAATAGGTTCGGTACATTTTTTTTTTCTTCTCCATTTGCTGCCTACGAGAATAGATTACTACCGATGCATTACCGGAGAGCACCGTTTGCATACTCTTCATGGTGGTTCACAATTAATCCCACGTTGATGAAATTGGGTGCTAAAATTGCCGAGCTGTTGCGTTTAGCTAAGCCTATTGGCGAGAACGAAATCGATTGCTCCTCGGTTGGTGCAAAGCTTTCTGTAACGGAAGATTAAATGAGCTTACGGAATTGATACGCTTGTGAGCTGATGGTGTTATACCATAGCGAACAGAAAACATCATCCAAACATTAAAGGTGGATACATTTCATGCTTTCCTGCAACCGGTATTACATTACACAGAGCAGTACATTATTATATATTTGGTGGCTCAAATTTAATTGAATTTCGAACATTACATACCAAAGATTTGACTATCCAGCTACCTTTTTAGTTTAAAGATATATGTTAGTTTAAGCAGTCAAATACACAACAGTCATGACTTAATAAATAGGTCCGGTAGGGTAACGGCGACGGCCTTTTACTTGGTGAACAGAGACCAAAATTTCATCCGGACCGTTCTCCTGTAGTAAGAACTGACTATCCGGATACGTGGAAAATTAGTCTAGTAAGCCAGAAATGTCAGCCATGACAAAGAAGACAATTTTATGACAAGAAGAAGTAGAGGAACTCATAAGACATTAACCCGAAGAAGATTGTTTGGCACGAATTATCTAAACGTACTAAACTTACCAGTCCAAAACATGCCAAAGTCGGTCGATCCAAATCTTTATGAAAAAGAAATTAGCTTTATCGAGCGGCAAACGAAATGTTGAAATTTAAAAACAAACTCCTTAATGTAAATCCGATAAACTGAAATAAACTGATCGAAATAAAACTTATTAGAGTGGAGGAAGAATAAATTTGTGTGACCAGAATTAACTGAATTGTATTAGGTGAAAAAAGTGGAATCATAAAAGAATTTAGATAAATAAATATTCGCTTATGGTCACTAAATACGGAAGCAATTATGATATAACGGCGATAATATGGAGTCGAAGAAAATCAAATTAACAGCCAAAGAACCACCCTCAAATTAAAATTGATTTCTATCATTCGTGTTTCAATATCACAGTTCGTGAATAAAATCTGTTGTTTGTCCATGCTTCGCAAGGATGAAACTGACAACAAGCCAGACATCTTTGTTATCCCATCATTTACACACGGAAAAGCGCGATATACGATATAAATCAGGAAATAAAAAGTTTGAGGCTTGTTTCCAGTAACCAAGTTGGCCTGGTTACTTTACTATTCTCAGTAACCATTGGTATCTGGCGTAATGAATAAAGATAGTTTTCTCCACTTTCCTTCCATTTAATTTAAGCTCATGCTTGCGATACTCTCAAGCGCTACTAAGAGGACATTTCTTGGCGGGGTCTGTTCGCGCAGGAACACCCGGGATAAAATAATCCGGTAAAAGGAAAAGCATGATGAAGAGCCTAGTATGTAAGTTGAAATCAATCCCAGAAACACGAAGTTTACGTAAAATTTGTAATAATTATGCAGCAAATATAGAAATTGTTTCAGGTATAGCTGCAAAATGATCGACGGAATACAATCACGCCTCCAAATATGACATAAATAGTATAGAAAATTAATCACAACTCACCGGATTCCATCTTTTGTTGAAAAGGAACTATACCAAGACACTAATGCTGTACAAACAATTCAAGCACTTCACTTCACTATCGGATTGACTTCTGTTTATTATCACTATACTGGTTTGGGTCCAGGCAAAATAAATTCTGCAAAAGACAAAAGGTGAGATATCATTAAAAACTTCAAGTTAAACTATTATATTAGGCATACCACTAAACAGGTGACCTGGTACGTGCGAGCCACTCATTAACACCTTTTCACAGAACTATCATGTATGCACTTCAAACCCGCGGAAGAGAACCCGTACATCGCGGAAAGAGAATCGCTTAAAATGTCGGAATAGAACACAATCTTCATCGTTGTCACACTTGTAACACTTGTTGAACACATTACGATAGTTATCCGACTGAAAGCCACCGATCCGCATCACATTTAACAGTGAACTAGATCAAATTTTTCTGCTGCTGCTGCTATGTTCAACTCCGTGAAAAAAGCCGAAATAGTTACCATGGAGCCGCTGTCAATGCTTACATGACTTTTTAGATACAACTTCACTCATTTTCAGGTGAAGCGGCCAGTCGGCTACACAAACATGGGAGATGCGGAAATGAACTTGTTAAACAATTTAGGAACATACGTCGCAAAACTTCACAACATTGTTGATGAAAAACCTTGCAAAAATGATTAACAGTTTGACAGCGCGTTTTAGTGGGCGGATGACTACCAGGGGTGCTTAACACGAAACAAAAATACTAAGTTGGGAAATTGTAAATAGTTTATTAAAACTTCTACAAAGTTATGATTGTTTAAAAACGGCTTAGAATTATATGTTTTTGCCTGAGTCAGTATTAGGAGTTATATCTTATTCATATCTTAACGAAAGCTTATCGAAATTATAATTTGTTGGAAGATTGTAGGAAGGACAATGCCCTCAGGATCATTCAAACTTTAATTAATACGTTTGAGCTATGTTCTCAATCGTAAATTCGATACGATTGCCGCCACTGGGCAAAGAAAGCGAAAAAATTCATTATAAACATGATTGATGATACGACACCACAATCCCGATTATGCCCCGTAGCTATGCAAAATCACGTTTTCTTTGCACACCGTTACCAATTCTTTTCACCAACACACCGCCAAAGATATTCGACTGGTACTTAACCGAGGGGCACGAAACTGAAACGTATTCTTATCATTGTTTAGTTTTCGCGTTCGAAAATATCTCGCGGAGACGACATAAAATACACCGGTAACCGGGCATCACTTGATCCTCGGGCCCCGGAGCTTGGAAACAAATCTTTTCCCATTTCGCCTTATTCAAACCAACAAAAATTTATCACCAATCGTTCATCAATTTGGCAAGAAGTAAAAAAAAAAAACAAATAACAAAACTCATCAGAGTTCCGGGTAGAAATGGAACATTTCAATTAACAAAACAAAGTAAAGAGATGTTTAAAAAATTGAAAAAAGTAGTAACTTTTCCGAAGCGTTTTTTAAATTTTCACTTTTGTTGTGATTTGAAACTTATTGGCAAAGTTCACAATTGATCGGTCGTAAAGCGGTATACCGAGCGTGGTGCTTTTATCATCGTTTTTGCTTGTTTTGTACCGACCATCACCGTCAACTGGTCACCGTCATCGACGCGTCCTCCACACCGTCGTGCGGATTTTGGTTCTCCTTCATCATCAGATTCACAAGTTCCGGGTAGAAATGGGGAAAGATGGGCGATGCGTATAGGATCAGATGACGGATGCCCCGTATGCGGTGTCTTCGGAAAAAGTGTGCCCGTTCGGAGTACAGCAGGAAAATGCTTGCTGCCGTGGAAGAACATGTCTCGGGCACGCCCAATCTCCGCATCCGTCGTGTACTCGCAGATCTGGGTGAAGCTGAGTTCCTCCTTCTTGAAGTAATTTCTTAACCGTACAAAGTCGATGTAGCTCGGATTGTAGATTAAGCAGCGGGTCATCGCAACGGTCCGGGCCTGGGGCAGTACTACGTTTATGAAGTACGAAAACCGAGCCGTACCGAAATCGCAAGTGCTGAAAGTTTTGCGGCACACGCACCACCACGTACTTCATCGTTGCGATGAGTTTGCGGTTGCAGACTCTTACCTTACCACGGTAGTTGTGGAAGTGCTTGTTGTACAGCAACCGGAACTCGGGCAGCTGGAATGCGGACAGCAGCAAGGTCTGGCGGTAGAATTTGGACCACCCGTTCATGCACTATTCGCGTACGCAAGAAAACTCCGTGTACTCGATGCTCTCACGACACGTGCAACACTTGGTCCCAGTTCTGGGCATAGCAAACCTCCGCCTGATCGATGATGAGCAACTCAATGCTGGCAAGGAAAGTATTCGCGTACAGCTTCATTGTCGAGCGATTGAACATAATCCCAAGCCGAAAGTTATCGATCCGCCACCATATTCCTCCGTAAAGCGCTTCCAGTTGGAAACGCCTTTCTCCTGCTCGTCGGCAAACAACCGCTTAAGCAGGCTGACGCACTGAAGTGCCGACTCACGGAACGGCACGATGATCAGTACTTCCGGACGCACGAATCCCTGATCACGGCATTCCCGCCCAACCGTGGGCTCTTCGCTCACATTCGGTTTCTGCATCGTCTTACCAACTGTTAACTTGATCGCGTGATGACCTTGACCGTTCATCAGGAATGACATGGTGGATGTTTGGACGCGTCGTGGTTCAGCTGCGAGCGTTTCCAGCATCGAAGGACTCAAGTTGTATGCCGTGTGCAATATGTAGGGATCGTTGGTCGTTGCCTCATCGTCCCCGGACGGAGGATCGTCTGGGAATAGATCTACATCGCTCTTATCATACTGTGACTCCGCGGACTCAACTTCGTTTTCTAATAGGAGCCCGCTGTCACATTGCTCTATTTCATAACTCAATCCCTGCACAGATGGTTCCGCTTCCATCTTATCCTCAATTGTATCGTCATTCCTGCTATCGCCATCCTCTTCTTCCACCTCTTCCTCCTCCACATCCGTATCATCATTCCTGCCTATCACCTGGCCGATCTGGTTGTTAAATTTCACCGACAAACGCGCGAACGTGGCATCATCCAGCATTTCACTAACGTCCTCCTCCGAATCGCTGGACCCAATTGCGTTCTCATCGGTGGAAGCGTTTGCCTGCTGGAGGGACTCTTCTATCTGCCGCTTCTGTGCCTGGATCCTTTTACGGACACGCTCGTAGCGTTTGATGATGATTTATAACAAAAACACACTTTTTAACTTATATCTTCTATAAAATCTGTTATGCCTTCAACTACTTCCGCAGTAATCAACTAACCCGTCTGTTCATATACTTCACCGTACACAAGTGTCCCTGCTCGAGTTCGCGCACTTTTAATGAAAAAATTCAATTCAACAGTTGGCAGCTTTTTGTTTTCATATAACGCACTAAAAGATTTACGAAATGTATGCAGTATAATAATAATTATTTTCTCATTGTTCTTTTCACAGCCAACACAACTTTTCTGGGCCTTTAATCTTAATTTGTGCATCAAAAGCTTCATCTGCTCGTAGGAGAAATCAACTGTCGCGGTGACAACCTCTGGTGGAGGAGGTAGGATAGCATACATTCCGTGCATCAAGCATAAAATTAGTGTGTTGTTTGTTTTAAGTTACCGTTTTCATACATGTACAGTCGGTTTCCGAGTTACACGGACTCGGAGATACGCGGATTTTCCAATTTGACAGTTTTGTATGGACTTCATTTTTAAGTTTGTTAATTTTCAAACAATTCCTAAAAGCCGTTAATTTGTTTCTATTTTAAAAATTACTTTTTGTTAAGTTTTGTTAAGTTATTGCAATTCATAACTTCACTTTAAAAGGAATGATAATTAGTAGTAGAGTTGTCGAAATAAACCTGAAATATTCATGATTGATCGTTTAATGCGCGGCATAAACAACGTGTCAAGTGAAATTCGACTTACACGGAAATTCGAGAATCGCGGATTTGTCCGGTCCCCATTATCCGTGTCTGTATTGAACGTTTAGTACACCATCCCACACGATCGTTGTGTTCCAGCGATGAAACGAAAAATTTATGGCAGTGAAGATAGAACGTTCGAAGTGGGAAATAGAACAAATGTTCAACATTCAATTGACGACACTTTTGTTGCACACTTCCGGTATCATAATATTCACGTAGAACGTAGCACCGTGGTGTACAGTCCTACATTTCTGTTTAGGCTTCCATTGTTACACCAGGCAAATTATAGCCCTTTCTAGCCTTGCTCAATGTCCTGTAATAAATATTCCCCTCGGTGCAAATAAAAAATAATCAAACGAGCCCTCACACAAAACCGTCGCTCCCGAGCAAAAAAAAAAGAACCTACGCACTACAGATGTTCTTCATGCCGTTGTCCTTTACAGCAACAAACTTCCGACGTCATTCGATCGGAAGAGTTTATAGCTCCTCGTGCTCGGAAGCGCTGTTCACAGAATAAACGCTACATTTTTTCTTTTGGCTGTCTATATGGACATTTTTACGATCGGAAACATCGCCCTCATCGCCGGTATTTTCCCATGCAGATTAAAGCATGTGATGTATGGAAGTTTTTAAAGCTCATGTTCAAAGCTTTCTATACATTTTATCTAAACAATTCGCTGATATAAACCATGGTAACGATTGAAACAAAACAAGGAAGAGTACATTGACTCAAAACCATCTGTAACCTAGAACAAATCCTTTGCAGCAAATTTAAACTCCTTCTACACTCGATGCTATTAAATAAAGCTTAAAGCACGGGGCCAATACCACTTTACACTGCATGAGCCCCTCGGGTACCGTTTCGTCGCTCGTACTGAATTTGTTCGTTTCGCTTGACCAGCAAAGCATCGCCAGGGATTTGATAAAGCGATTTATCTGATTAAACCCGTCCACCGCCAACATATGGTACGTTTCGAGTGGGTACGCCATCGGTGTGTTCTGCGAACCTTCGGATGAATAAATTAGCATCACTGCACGAACCTGACGCCCCCGGAAGGTCGAATGGGACCGCACGGTTAGCAACACCCACAACATGTGGTCAGCAGTTGCACCTCGAACCTAAACAAACTTCTGTCCAATTTGTCATCTATAGTGTCCAGCAGCATGTTTATGCAAGCGTACTCTGGGTGCTTCAAATTAACATCACTTATGAAGTCGGTTCGATACCTTGCTAGAATTTTGCAATAAACTACCATCCTGCACAGAGTGCAAGAGCTGATTTTAAGCACACATTGGAGGTTATTGATGTCACTGGAGGTATTTTTTCTACATTTGTGGCACTATAGACTTCTAAGTCTTCCAGTTCTGACTATCCTATTACGATAGTTAGTGATGTGTACTTAAGAAGGACCCTGTTTAGGATTGAAAAATTGGGTTCAATGGGTTCAAATCCCATCCGGACCGTTCCCCCGTAGTTGCGGTCTGACTGTCCAACTACGTGGTATCATTAAGTCTAGTAAGCCAGAAATGGCAGGCATGATCGAGTTGGTCGTTACCGTCATTGGCAAGGTGTTACAAGGCAAGGAAAACGTTACAAAATAAAACTGGAGTTAAATCACAGCAAGATTGTGAAGCAAGAAGCATTTCTATATCCCCAAAACACCTAGCATTCAAATCCAGTGAAAATCCTTCGCGGGTAACGATCAATGGAAACTTGCAAGCGCTCTTTTTTGGTCCCTTTGGCAAATTCGCCTATCAAATCCTCAAGGAATTCAGTGCAGGACGGATCCAGGATTATGTTCTTGGATGACTATTTTCAAAACGGAGATAATAGACAACATGTACGCGATTCTGGCCAAAGAACTTGAGCATCCCCACAAACTTGCCGACTGATTTCAGTTTGGAAATGTACACAAAATAGCTGCAGGCGTTTCCATTCCATGTTCCATTCCATATTGTTATGGATCCACGCATGCTTATAGTTTGATGGAAATTCCAACAACATCCTTCAGGTGCACAATGCAACTACTACTGTTTGTTTCTCACTAGTACATTGCTTGCGTACAACCTTATCGTTATGAAAATCTTTCGCTACACCCAGCGTAAACAATGTCACGAAAACAACAGTCAGTTAAACCATACGAATGTAGTTGCAGAACGGCATAATAACAATCAGCCAGTGTGGTACGAGTCAACCCCTTCTTGCACCCAGTGCCCGGCAGTGACAACACCGTTGTCAACGTGCCCTTGCGGCGCGTGTTTTGCAAGCGGATAACGAGAAGCAACTATTTCTTACAACAGTCGTTGTTTGTATTGCCCCATCGTGATGTCCAAAGTGGCGTAATAGATTGGCATCTTTTAAGCCAGTTCTACCCCACGTTCTACACTGGCTGGTTGAGTATCCGATTGCAAATGGTACTGCCATCGAGTTTGCAGCCTCGCTGGATGGTTCATTGTTGGTTAAAATGCTGCCGAGAGCCTTCTAGCGGATCCATCATCATTACGCTCGACAATGGTCGCTTCCTGCCTTCTCCAGTCAAGCTCGTGAGCTCGATGACGATGGCTACGGGATGGCTCGTTATGCTTTTGGCAGCTTTCTGCACACTGAAAAGCGGAAAGGAATTATCATTAGCTAACAGCTGAACGTCTTGTTGCACCGCCGACGGGAAGCAAATGTACATTAGCAACACTGATACACTGTGTGGCGTTTTCGCAGGAATTGAGTCCATTTCCCTTCCAGAACTGCTTGTTATTCGTTCGCGGTGTAACAATTGCAAGATCTCACACATGACTGACCTAATTTTTGCTGTAGCGTTATAACACGAATCAAATTGTACGCTTCACTGTTGCGTTAATTAATGGTAGCATTTAATTTGTGTTTGCTTTTCGGAACCATGAGGAACTTAAAACAAAATGCTAAACGAATTGTAAACACATTCAGCATGTGCAATACTATCTGTGAAGTCGCCAAAATTTCAGGAGGTCTTCGCATGAAGAACTTCCTCCCGACAGTCAGTGACACACAGCAGGACGCTATCAATGTTAATACATGCTAGTATTGTTGAAGCGCAAATGCAGTTATCTGCATTGTTCACTATTAACTCAATTCTAGACACGTAACAACCCATACGGTCATGCCGGCCTTATTATGGTGTACTAGACTTATTGAAACTACGTAGTTGGAATGGCAGTCCTCACTACGGGGGAATGGTCCGGACGATAACTTACAATTAACGTTTAAACCTATCGTTGCATCCGCAACAGTAGTTATTTCCGCAATATCTCAGGGAAAGCGTATCGTCAAAAGTTTGGAAAATATCATATATGGTACCTTGTCTACCAATTTCTTCGGCATTATTTCACAAAGAGGCTGTGCTATAGTACTAGATCTATTTATACACGACGTCTTGCTAAGTGCTTCAACTAACTATGTCTGTCGCGATCCACTTGGATTCATGTCCATATGCTCAACTTAAGAAAATAGTACCATTTGCCTCCGCATGTAGGAGTAGCATAAATCATAGAACATACACGCCAACGTATCTCATGATAAGTTCTTGAAGAAGCTTAAAAAGCTTGGCCTTTCAAAGTTGATCCTACAGTGGCCTCGTAAAATACGTACATGCTCGTCCTGCCAGATCACCAGCAGTTCTGCAGTCCCACAGGCATCGAATTTAGGTCCTTTGCTTTCCTGTTATATGAAAATGATGACAACTGCTGGCTCATGTATTCTGGCAATTCGGTGATATTTTTCAGACGCGGTAATAGATCACTCGTACTTATATTTAACATGACCAAAGACATTGACCGCCTCATGTGCGTGAAATACTGCAGTCTAGCCAAATGCATTTGAGAGTATAGCTCGATCGTTTCGTTCTTTTATACTGAGACATGGTTGAATAGATTACAGGCCTTACAAAAAAAATATGCCTGTTTTAAGCAAAACTAGAGAGATCGTAATAAATTGCCATATTACAGCCGACTCTTGTTACTTGATGTTTCATATTAAAGGCAATTTATGCACTATCGAGACGATAGTGGCGCCATTTTTCAAACGGTAGGACCGAGGATCAAATCCCATCCGGACTGTTACCCCGTCCAACTGATATCAATAAGTCTAGTAAGCCAAAATATGGCCGGCATTACCGAGAATAGGACATAACGCCAAGCAAACGAGAGGAGAGTGATGCACCATCGCCAAATCAGCTTCTCAGTTCTTTATTTAATATTTCGACAGCAATTTTGTTTTAATGATACGAGGCAAACACAAGTAGGAATGTGATGACACCAAGATATTTACACGAATATAATCTGAGACGACTTATAAGTGAAATTGCTGATTTAAAACATGAGATACACAATAAGAAATTTTGTATTTTAGTGCTCTCGTCAAGCCTGCATGCAAATAATTGAAGATAAAAGATTCCTTTAGAATCGTGTGCTCCTATGTAACAAAACATGTACTACAACATTTTAGTATTTGGGAAATTACTTTTTCTCTCCACTGAACATCATCATTGGAGTAAGTTTACTGATAGGGCCTTTAGCTAAGATACTAACAAACTAAATTAATAACAAATTAACTGGTCTCACACAGAAAGACCGTGGTTCAAATCTCATCCGGACCGTTCCCCCGTAGCGAGGAATGACTAGCCAACTTTGTGGTTAAGAACAGTCTCGTAAGCCAGAAATGACAAGAATGTTCGAGCAGGTCGTCACGCCAAAGAAGAAGAAGAAGAAGAAGAAGAAATAACACGTCAAACGAAATGGAGTCGACTGGTCATATCCTCAATTTGCTCAGCTTTGTGTGACACCATAAAGTACTCTCGAATTTAATCGGTTCGCATAGCGCGGTTTTTGATCCACCTTTCACCTCTTCATCCTTGGCTCACGAGTAGTTCGGCACTCACGACCAATTCCTCCTCTCCACATTGACAGTACAGGTAGGCTTTGTCCATCGGCCTTTCCTTCCCTAGCAACCCAGCAGCGCGCTGCATGCATCTGCAATAATAATAATGAAAACACACTTAAAAAATAAAACAAATATCTGTTAATTTTAGTTTCATTTGATAACTCCTCGTTACATGTGTATTCTACGGATTCTTTGTAATTGTTTGTTATTTTAACATATATAGAAGACTTCAACAATACACACAAGAAACTCTTTTACACTAAACACGTAACAGCCCATACACAATGAACACAATTTAACAAGCCAAACCATATTCACATTTGATCAATCGCTTCATTGTGTACATCAATGTTGTTCATCCGCGTACGTACAGCAATCATGTCACGGCACGTACTACAAATAACTCATCATGCACCATTTTCCAATCGGAAACCATTTGCTTTCCGAATCAAAAGATCCTAACGGGCTTAATGTTTGAACATGGCCTCCGAATGGACAATCAACACCATATTGACATCAACGGCTGCAAACACATGCCATCCCAATCTACCGCATTCACCGACGAAATCAAATCCACACCGTTGGATGAAGCTACACAATAATCTGCTTGCAAATAGCTTTTCTTTACAATATGGTCAGCTACCTTTGGCAGATTGCGAGATGTGAGCTATTCATGCTACCGTGCCATTTTGTCGACCTGTCCATTAGTCCAATTGCTTTACGCAACCGATCTCGATTGAAATTGATGTTCACATAGCAGCGGCCAGACAGCCGGATGTTGTGCCTCATCGATATTCCGCGCACGTAGATGTTTTGCTTTTACTTTCGGCCCACGGTCTAATAAATCACACTATCGCTGCGGCGGTAAAGATGGCCACAACTTAGACCAGACAAAGTGAAACAGCTTGCGTAGTACCATATGTAAAAATGTACATGTACCTTCACGTATTTGATTTGGAAGACATTACAAGGCTCATATTCAAAATGGCAGTACAAGTTTGTAAAAATCTCAAAAACTACTCTCAATGCGGCCTTTCATAATTCTATTTAAACAAATATCTAACAAAATATTCTCTACATTTGGAAGGAAATCGGATGATTGGCAAGTTTTAATATTCGATAATTTTGCCCAGGTGTGACTCTTTTTCCTTTTCCAAACAATACAACATAGAAAAGAAAGCTTTCTAAAGCTGTCCGTATTATGCTAAGTGGTTTAGTTACGTTCCGTTTGCTAATTTAATCCTAATGCTCTCCACCATTTTTTTCGTTATCCTTTGCCTTTAATTAAGCAACAAATCTGGTACATGCATTGCTTCTGATGAAGGTTTGACAGGGGTTCTCTGAATCACGTCGCAAAACATGGCAAAGAAATAGAAAGCACCGGTAAAGCACTCCGGCACAGTGAAGTGTAACACGAGTGGAGACCGATTTCAAGCGATTTGCGGATAATTAAAAATGCATCGGGTTGCAAAGAGTAAGAACAGACAGATGAAGACGTCTCAAGTTTATACGTCGGCGACATTTTTACTAAGATTATTTAAATAACTACCATTGATTCGTCTTTTCCACAGCGCTGGTAAATGCTTTCCTTCTACCAATTGAACCCTACTGCCCGGGACCGGGTTCGCCCCTCGCGATGAACAATTATCTAGATGGGAATAGTTTTAATTGCAATTTCTCATCGTTAAGAGCTGTTGCCATTCACCTCCTGTTCAACGAGTTCAAGCGTAACGACAATTACCGAAGTTAATTTTTGAGCTTGCCGTAGACCATCGCTCCATTATCAATAAATCTTAAAGTAATTTTACGAGAGTGCTATTTAGCATATTATAGATGGTTTGTATTTAATATATTGCCTTCTACCTTTAGCGATATTTATTTTATACGATTTGTCTCAAATCAAATTTTACAACAACACATTCTATCGAACTATTCTCTGCTGTTTGGTTTCCTCTATTATTTACAACTAGTTTATACAAAAATGACAGGAATATTTCGAGCATTCCTTTCAATTCTTATTCTTTTATTTGCTCACTTGAATTGATGTTGTAGTGACGTCACTGCAGTTAAACTACTTCAACTCACAACGAGTATGACCAGACCGGTCCAAACTACTCTTTAATATCTCCGTCTTCGACCCGCTATAACTATCTGTGATAAAAATCCTTCCCGTTCGCACTAAAACACGATTGCATCCTTCAACTGGATGAATAGACGTACAAACAAAGCGTTACCTCTCAACCACGAATGCTATAAAATATCCCGAGAGAAGTGAAACGAAGCGTTAACCAACACAACTCTCATGGGTCGAGTCCGGTGAAAATGGACTTCTTTGCCATACTTGCTATGGCCTGTTTTTTGTTTTTCGCCATCATCGCCGCTCCATGATGACCATGTGCAGACTAACTTCGTACGGGAAAGCCCTTCATTATGTGATGGATACGATCCGGAAGAGAGCTGACAAAAGAACACATCGTGCTTAATGGTGGGTACGTGTTGATCTTTCTTCCGTCGAGTTTTGCGTACAACCCCTGCTGAAGCTGGGGGAAAGAATTAAAACTATGACACGTACCAAGGTTGAACAACACGACGTGCGAAGTTATTTCTAATCTGCATTGTGATTAGAAAAGTTTCCTGCGGAGTTGCGTTGCGGTAGATGATTATAATAATGGATTAAAATATTTTATTTTCGTTATTTACACTTACAGCCCTCACAAGGATGAAAGCTTTAAACAAGTGCTCTAAAAACCAACAGTCCTTGACATAAATGGGACGGCACACTCCGGACGGCTCTGCAATCATTTGGAAACCACAAATATAAGGATCACAATAATTCTTTACCCAAAACCGCCATTTATTAACTTTTCCCCATTCTATTGATTTTTGGGGAGTAAATTTATGGACTAACCCAAAAACCGCACTTCCAACCACCAAATCTGCGGCGCGTCCAAGGAGCGGTTCGAGGATAATGATATTCTCGGCCACCGGACCCACCAGGAACCAAGCCCGCATATAGATTGAACGAAAAGACACAACCAAAATTATACTACACAACACTTCGCAAACGATGGAGGAATGGAATGGTCGTGAAAAACTATGTTTACAAGTCTCAGATGGCAAACCATTTGGATCCTTAAGTATATTGTCCTGCCCGTTCCGTCGGTTCCGGAAAACAATTTGGGTTCCGTAGCTAAAGTGTCAACGTAATGTCTTAATTTATGATTTGATTTTGGAACGGCTTGATTGCATCCAACCTAAGTATAAAATGTTAATATTTGTCAAACAAATCTTTATGAAGCTTCCAGTTGTATTTGATTGCACTACTAACGGTTAGCTAAAATAATTGAGAAATGTTTTTCGTAACTATATTTGCGAATTTGAACACAATTATTATTAGTAACAATTAAGTAAATTAGTACAATTATTACAAGTAAACAAATTGTTTAAAAACTATTCATCCAAAAATCTTAAAAAATTATCATCATCAATTTGTCGCTTCATTTCATTTCGCAATATTTGACCATCAAAACTTTGCAATTAAGCTTCCCGTGCGCTTCGTGATTCGAACGAACTAATAAACAGCTTGCTTGCAAATTTAATTAATCGAGCTATACACAGTGCCACTCAACGTGGGATGAAATTTGCAAAAAGCCGCTGCCAGTCATACACAAGCGGTGCAAATGACAGCTATCGCCTACCTATTTGATCTCCGATTGGTTTTGTAATTTGGTTGGATTTTTGCATTTAATAGAAATATCAATTATTTCACCGCAGACCAATCACGTGGTTACATTACAAATTACACCGCAAATTGTATTTTATTGGTTATTTTGAAATAATTTTCCAATATTCCATTTAATCGAATAATGTGATAATTAGTGCAATAATTAACTAGAAAATAATTGTAAAAATATACACTTGAAATACTCCAGAAACTAGAAATTACAGAGCAACTGGCATTCAATAACCTTCAGCGATTATTTGACTGCTATATTTGCTATTATTCTCTCTTTCACGGCATCATGAATTTGTTCCATTTAAGACACATTATTCAGCCCTTATATAATAATATAATTATTTTATTTAAAAAAAGATACATAATCAAAACACTAAGTAAGCGCTAAAATAAAATCTTGCCATAGAAACGAACCAACACGCAGATGGGTAATAACTGTATCGAATCGATTTAATCTTTTTGTAGTAAATCATCGCAACGGTTATTAGTTCGCTTATTCATATCCTAGCGATTCTATTCTATACAATTTCAACGCTTTTAGTATACGTAAAAAGAGGTGAGTTCATTAATTTCTTTCTCTTCTAAGTCAGCGGTAACGGGTCTTAGGTCCCCCCACGCCGGTTTTAATTACTGCTATAAAATTTATTTACGCTTCCGCCCGTCTGTGGAGCTGACGAGAGTCACTTCAACGCTTTTCCGTGCTTCCAATTGTCAGCTGCAGTGCTGCCCGTGGCAACGTAATCATCATCGCTGTCGTTTTGCCATCTGATTAGTAACGGTATCATGCTGTGTTTAAGGTATCGTGTTGCTTGCTTCAGTAAAGTAGCTCATTAGACATCGGCACTAGGGCTTCAGCTTATTGCCTAACGGTAAGTGGAGAACTTTGTGTGACGTGTAATCACATGTAATTATCTACTTTGCACAACTTCAATAATACCATCTGTCAAATGATGTATAATTCTTCCCATCACAAAAAGGGGAAAAATTGTGCTTATGTATTTCTTTTTTCGTCAGACAATTCACTTAAAAACCATGCTGCATACCAGCTATTAAATCAACGAAACACGCAACACACTCGTAAATTTCAATTAGCACAATGAGACCAGTAAACATTTGCAGTAAACATTATTAACGTTCAATAACGTTTGCCGCCTTGCTGCCTATCAATATTGTTTGTTGGAAATCGAGAAGCATTTTTGCCATTCCATTCCATTCCTTCGTTCCACTTGCGCAGGAGCAGCTCATTTCCCGTGCCTTATTCTTTCGAGATCAATTTCCTATCGCACCTTCTAATACGCTACGTCGATGGTTGCTTCCGGTGATTCACTGGCTACTTCCGGTATCAAAATATCGATGAGCTATATTGTTTTGTTCGTCTTTGTGGTGCATAAGGGACGCAATCTAACCATTCCTGTCAATTATGAACCAGCAAAAAATCGTTTCGAAAAGTTTATTATCGGTTATCGATGAGCAAGCTATAGCATTACCACTAAGGGTGAGGGCAATTATTTTTAGGAGCTCTTTTGAAACTGATTGAAGCTGAATGAAAAGTAAGCTTTAATGAATCTAATAGGACGTTATATATTTATCAATTTGAAGCATTAACAATTTGAGAACATTTAACTAGGATTTTTACGAACGACCAGGCGTCTCCATTCGAATTTCTTAATCAATTTTGACACGTACTAGAGACCATGCGTCTCCATGGCGTATTGTTCATAACATATCTTGTAGATATGTTGGAGTTATTTGTTGTGCTGACTTGAAATCATGATTCAACAGTTACATTTTATAATATTCATAAGAAAGCCATATTCGTATTGCTTCTGTTAGTAGTAATATCATATTTAAAGAAACCACCATTCAGAGAACTAGCATGTGACACCAAGGAATCTCAGCCATTATTAATAATTCTAACGACACAACAAAGGTAAAAGAACTTAGCAAAACAAATCCAGAAGCACGTAAGAAACTTCTTAACTTCTAAATCAAATCGATGGCTTATATCACATTAATGGAGACGTTTTACTTTTACCGAGGTGCCAATAGGATTGATGCTTTCTATTTTCACACCCTTATCCTGCTTTCCTATAGCTCTAGCCATATTGTTTTTTTAGGTGCTCATCGTTTTTTCCATGTGATACGGTGCTTCATTTGATTATCCTTGTTTGCTGTTTGTCACATCCGCATACATGCAGCAGAACCGAGGAAGCAAACGCAGTAGAACAAACAGTTCCCAGTTTCTTCCCACAATTCTTCGATTATACTTGGCAAACCCGTGACAGCTTCCAGCCAAACCATCAGCGCTCTAGTGGTTTTTGGATAAGCTGCTATCGGTTTTATCGATCGTAGTTACTCTGCGGAGGTAACAGCGCACCAGATGGCAATACCATTTGCTAGTGTCTGTCCCATAATGGTTTGACTGTCATCAGACGTGTATCCCCGGAGGGATTCGTTTTTGTTACTGCTGAAGTGGTACATTTGCACGAACCCAAATCACTACCGAATTGCCGATGATGGCGATGATATCAATTAAGCGTGTCAATCGAACAACATCATCGTGCTTTCAGTTTACCTTTTTGCTAGCATATAGCTTTCCTCATTTACCTAACCAAAACAACAAAACAAATGCACGCTTTGAAATTTGAATTCCACTACATTGTCTACCATTAACACATTATTTCTTGTTGACACGCAATTCAATCGTTGTAGACGAGAACGGTCAGCTCGTTTTTAAACGCCTTATTATAAAAAAATACTGATTAATTATTTATAATTTCCGAGCAGCTGTAAATAGATATTCCTGGGCAGGTAAAACGTTTTTACGTTACGCAGGTAAATACTTTTCCATAGTTGATTTATATCATTCCTTTGCTTTTCTTTCTTCGCTACATCGGTTCGATACTGTTGGACATTCTATTAAACGACCTTAACATTTACCACCCGAGAGAGAACGGTTTTCTTTTTGTAGCCAACATCACAAGTCAACTGCTTTTTTCAGCAAAAACACTATCCTTTGTAATGCGTAACGAAGCCACCTCAACCCATAAGAAAACCTGTACAACTTTTGCTGAATCCGATGGACCTTAGCGCGCCTTAACGATAATGTGGCTTAATGATAATGTTTGAGACGATTATTGTTACCTTTTTTGTGTGTGTAATCGCTCTATTTACATCTAGGCTCAAGTTTTCATCAGGGGGTGTTATGGGAGAAGAAGAATGTAACGAATGAAGCTCAAAATTGGTTGCGTTTGTGAGGCTTAGCTCGATAAAAACACAACTAAAAGCATTGACTATTTTACTATTATAAATACTTACAAAACTCATTTTGTGTGTAATAAGTTTCTTTTCAAAATAATATACATTTACTCCTGGCTCATTCAACCCCCTTTAATGAAGATAAGCAACATTATCACTTGATCCCTTATCAGACCACCAAAGGAAACGAACCTTGTTAGTGACTTTGTGTTTTTTTTCAACAAACAAAACAAACATTTCACTTCTCCGTAACGGCTGCGGTGAACTCAATCGTTACTGTGCAGTAGATGGAGAATTCTCCTATCTGCCTCTGGCATCCAGATACTAGTTCAGTTCGATTGGAACCAGTGCCGAATACCGAATTCGTGTCGAAACCCTTCCTGCATCTGTGGCTCTACTGTTAACAAAGACCAATTAACTCAATTGAGGCTATTAATCAAACCTAATGAACTTTTCCGACAATTTACGATCACCCGCAACGGTGGAACCGCGATTTGATGGTTGAGTTGATAATGATTTTATATTTCTGCTCGCTTTTCGTGATGTCGGCACGAGGCGCGAATGAAAAACCATGTTGAGGAAGGTAGCGCAAAGCTTCAACAATGCTACTGGTTGTGATTGTTATTTTATGTTTTTATCATTACATCATCATATAGTCTATTGTGAGTAAAACAAATGAGAGTCAAAAACAAAGTTGAAGTAACAGTTTAAGTAGCAAAAATTATTAAAACCACTTCATTCTGACTACACATATTATAAGTTCCAAAATTAAACAAATGTTTAAATGATTCATTACGAGAAAAATAAATCATGTGAAACGATAAAAAAAAATGTTACCGTCGCGGTTGGCACCAACAGCAAATGACACTTGTTGACACACGGAACATAACTTCTAGAGACCATTTTCCGTGAGAGCACAAGCACGTGCAGCGAATTCGCAAACGAGCATAGTTTAGATGTATTTGTTATTGTTATCCTATTTGTTCCTTTTGCTTTGTTGTTATCCCTGCACGTTCCGACTCGTAAGCTCGTGTGCCGGTAAATTCTCGACACAAAAATGGTTCCCTTCGCCCGCTCCATACGAACAACGAAACCAAAATGAAACTAATTAAAGCAAGAAAGAAAAGAGTGGGAAAACAAAATCCCCAAACGCATCAAAACCAACCAAATTCACGTGCCAACCCGATGAACTGCTATCGATGTTTGTACTAAAACTGCTGTGCGTCGACTCGGCGATCGGGTTTCCGTGAGTGTTACGATACCGAGCAAAAGGTTCATCTGAACGAACGCTTTATTGTGCTGTATCAAAACTAACGCACGAACCAGACGGAGTGCTCAGTGAATGGTGAGCCTACGAACGGTACGGGCTACGGGCGCGCAACAGTTTGTCCCAGTGCGAAAAACCCAGTCCGCATTCGGGAAGGTAAACGTTGGAAACCTTCCGTCAGCAGTTTTGTTTATTTTCGTTTTAGTCGCACGGTTAAACGTTTCGGGGTTGTTTTTTTGCAGCTGAGATGGTTTATTTCATTTGCATCAAACAATTAACCACGACAAAAGGGTGCGTTCGGAAGCGAAGCGTTTGGGTTCTATTCATAGGCTAATCAATCGATCAATCCATCACCGTTGAGCAGGAAAATTTGCTTTCAATCAGTGAGCTTCCAGTGAGTGGTTTTGTGGCTATGCAGTGGGTCTATTAATACTAGCTCCGTGCAATGAGTGTTGATTTAGCATACAATTAAGAAAAACCCACAGCAACTACCGAGCATAAAAACCGTTCTCTCGCACCTGAAACGGCAGGCATATCAAAGCCAGATAAAACCCAGAAAGAGAAAGAAAAGGTGTGTCCTAAATATCTTCAACACCCACCCCTGATGGGGTGTGTTTCATTCCTCCCCATGCTCCCCATCCGGTCCGATCGGGATAGATAGGGCGAGTGAAATATTGCACCCGGTGGCTCACGCGAGTGATAAGATGATAAATTGGTGTGCCATTATCATATGTGCGTACGGATGATCCCGAAAACGTTCACCGTACTGCCACGAACACACGGTGGTACGAACGGTCGATCATCGGGAGACTTCAATAACTTGGGCGTCGGTGGGGTGGATTTTTCCTACCCTTAGTGAATGCGCCACCCAACAAACACACACACGCACACCAGCTGCGGAATCTCTCATCCGGATTCAAATGCGATAATGGAAATGAATCATTCGATCATGCTGCTTCGCTACCGCTCAGAGTAATGACCCGTCTCAATATGTATCCCCACCCGCCGGGGGGAGGGAAATATTAAGCCGAATTGGAAAATTATACCTACAATCATACAAAACTGGTGCCGCGTGAGGATTTCCCTTCATTATGAACATTCGTACATGAAAAGTTGTGTGTGTTTGTGTAAAAGAGAAAGAAGGATGGTAAATAAACGTTGAAAACTTGGAAGCAGATTATCTACCGGAAATGATGACGCATCCCGTACCACGGTCACATTTGCAATTAACCCGCCCCCGGTGTGATTTATCGTCTTCTAGGAAAATGATAACACCCTCGGTGATTGTGAACGGATGGCGAAGCGAAGAGCAGTGTGTGCAATAAACACGATTTAAAGTGTAAAGATTAAACTACCAGAAGGTGGTGGAGGTGGTTTTCCTTTTCTGCACCCTGGACTGCCAGAGTGTGCCACGAAATGGGAATGTGAGGAAAAACATATCACTCCACCCGGCCGTGAGGACGATCGCATCTGGATTAGGTTGACAGACAATAGCTAGCCCGCGGATCCCTGTGTACCAACAACAGCTCATCATTAACACTTCTTTTGGGTCGGGTACGTATACAAAAAATGTTGTGCTGTTGTTATCGCTTTACATCGCTTCCCTCCATCTGTTACCCGACATACACCCGTCCATACGCACGAATTACCGCCATAGAAGGGCTCATTTTTCGCGCCACGTGAGCTTTCACTTTACCGCCGTACAGCAGAGATAAGACCCCACTGCCACTGGTGGTGGGTTTTTTGCGAACCCGATGATGCTGCCAAGCGTCTAGCTGGTTGATGGTTTATTGATGATATTCCACCGGCATCCGGTTACGGTGGGCTGGGTGGGTGGGTTTTCTTTTCACTCTCTATCCTCCCTGAATTCCTCCCCATCTTCCGAGTGCCTTGAATTAGATTTTATTCGAAAAAATCCCATTTCCTACGTGATAAACAGTTTTGAATCTCTGCAAATGTGTCAGTTAAATCGAATAAGATCGTTTTCACACCGGCACGAATTCTTCGAATGATTTGTAAAAATGCTTTCTTACTTACTGTCCAGCGAAGAAAAAAAACGTGTAATAGAGGTTCAAAAGAGGTTTCGCCGGAAAAGGGAGATATACAATCTAATCTTTTCTGGGTGATAAACCACCGACAGGCCATCGGACACGCCGTTTCCGTGCTCGAGCGGAAGAGGGTTTTTCGTTATAAAATTTAAGGAAGTCACATAAAATGCTTTACGATGCATAAATGGACTGCCTCTGCTGCAGGCGTCACTTTCCGTCACAGGCAGTAGGAAAGGTGGCAGATAATTCTCGTTCCGACGATGCGGCGTTTTTACTCGCTCGCGCAAACAGGTGGTGATTTTGTTTTATTTTACCGTCGTACGCAGGAGCTGTTCGGTGTCGTTGCTGTGTGTAAAAATGTAATGCTTAATTGCGGAACAGATGATTCACGTTTGGGTATTGATGTTTTATAGGCAAGACAACTTTATTGTAGTACCTTTTGCTTTCTACAATTGGGTAACATTATTTCAAAATGAAATAGCTTGTAGTTATTATTGTTATTTGATTATTAGTTCGCCCAACTGATCATGCATTCCTCAAATTCTACCACTTAAAACTGGTTCAACTACAACCGAGTACATTCGGGATATGAAGCCGTTTCACGGTTTGAAGAAAGAAAGGTCACCAAACCAATGTAAATTGTAAACTAAATAAAGTTTAGTTATAAGTTCTATTTATAAACAAAATGGCTTGGCCGTTCCGCATGAATAAAAAAATATGAATAAAAACTAGTTTAACTAATTAGTTCCGATTAATGAAAGTCCTTTTTTTGAATGTCGATTATGTTGAATTTTTGAGCATTACTCGCGTAAATGTCGTTCAAGATGTCTAATCTTAATGATACACGTGGTCATGGGGCTCTTACAGGGACATACAGGTTAAGGTGTTAGAATAATATTGCTACATAAATTCCGTTTTCTAGGATCTTGACAATAAATTTAACCAAAGCTACTTGTCATGTGAAGTCTAACGGTTGTAACAATGATCATTAGTAATGGTATTTGGACATGGAACCCAGCCAAGGAATAATTTACCAAATTTATGCTAAATCGACTCTAGTCTGTTGATCGCCAAACTACTGGGCATGACATTCATTCACGTATAACGCATAACTTAGAGTCCTTAAAGTATTTTTATAGCGTGTGATAGATCCAAGCATTCTATTGACATTGACTATATCTGATAAGTAATGGTTTTTGGAAGTTGAGATTTGGTCAAGGTGTATACCAAGGACACGAATGTTAATTTTACATTCTAGCTGGTGATCGTTAATCGATAACTGAACTGGATATCTTTTTCGGTTAAATTAAATAGCGCAACATAAAACAATTGGACGATTACTTTTTTCACAAGCATTCCATCTCTTACACTTTTTAACACACTGTAAATTTTCACATTTCCAGCATACATTAGCAGCGATTGAGTTGGTAAATCGAACATCAAATCACGAATATAAATAATAAATAAAAGTGATCCAAATTACCGGCCTTGTGACATTCCACATGAACTAGTAAATCATCTGTGTATTGGTTGTAAAACAAATATGGCTGGTCACAAAATCAGGCGCATCACCCTGACAAATAAAGAATTCAATAGATTCAAGTTTTGGCATACAAATTCAAAAATATTCATTAAAAAACTGAAACAGGAACCCAGCTATCAATATTACTTCCAAGGAAAACAGAGTTTGTCATTTGTGCTAATTATATGCTGGAAAGCAACTCTCAGAATTTTGTATTATTAAACCAATTACTATTATAGAGGTGTTCTTAAATGTAGTGAAACTTATCGAGTCCACGAGTGGATAAAGTGTATTATTTTATTATAATGGGAGAAGGAAATGTATTCCAACCAAATCGGTATAACTTAACTTTGCATGTCATCTCTGACGATAATGTTATGCTGGTGAGATCAAGGGAAAGAGTCCAAAATACCCTTCGGCACTGATGTTTCTGATAGAAGACTCCCTAATTTTCTTCTTCGTCCTCTTCTCCATAGGGAAATCCTATTTGATATTTATTTGCTGTATCGTAGTCCCAAGACGAATATTGTAAAACAAAAAATGTGTTTGAACAGTATGATACAGCCTTTCAGAGCAAATTCACAACAAAACTTAGTTTAATTGTTCGGAAATCTGAATTACCTACTCTCTGTCTTAGAAGCAACAGTCATAGGTTAACAGTTGGCCTACAATTGTGTGTTTGAATTACAAAATAAAACTGCAATACTTTTTAATTAGAGACTGTTATGCGTGCCAATATATTAATTAGTTATTTAAAAAATATGACGATATTTCCCTCGCTAGAAATGGGACTAAGATTACAGAAAAAAACACCTCAAATTTAGAAAATTTTGTGAAAAAGAAATTTACTAAAATAAATTGAATTTTTATTCATACTTCTTTAAGAGAACCAAGAGATTAACATTGCTAAAATAATTTACCTAAAGTTTGTTAATCTCCTGCATAGAAATTAGAATCTAAAGGAGAAATAATTAAATAGACTTTTATCTCAGTAATTTGAACTGTAATCTATCAAGGGTGGGACTGCTGTTTTAAGGCTTTTATTGATAAAATCACTTCTCCACGGCCTTTCGCATGCTGCAGCTTTGCATCCATCGATCTGTTCCCTTCCCAAAATAACCAACATCCCACGCTTCAATTAGTGCCACCGTCATTATGATGTGCTGCCAAGCGGTAACCCTTCAATCGATCATTTGTTTTGGTGTTTTGTTTTTATGTATTCCCCAAGGGTGGAAAATGTTAAACCGTGTCGGTCCCTAGTAATGACCACAAAACAATTTCTACCCTTCCCCCGGGTTCAACCCGTATCGTGCGTTTGGTGACTTGCTTTGTTTTGGTTCTGCACATCAATTTTATTTTTTTCTCGTGTAGTTTTGTTATCCGCTCGTTTCTTTTGTGCCGTCCAATAAACATTTTTCATTCGAAATTTTATCATTTCGAAATGGAAAACCAGCTTTTAGGGAGGGCGAAACAAAAAAAACCACACGACAGCAATCTTCTTTCTACACCTTTGCACGTGGGATCAAAATCAAAACCTCGAACCACGCCGGCAAAACGGTGTCGGTGTACACATAGTCCTTTTTCATACCTTCTTTACTGGAGCCTTCGCAAAGCGCCTCGGGATGAAGGTGGGGATTCGATTTTTTTTTTTGTGTATTGTTTCGCCTGCTACAGCTCCCGGCAAGGATACAAACAAAACGCTTACAAATCCTGCCCAAACTGTGCCAAGCTTCCGACCGGAAGATCACCGCCCGCTTAAGCTGGCCCTTTTGTCTCTCTACCGTACCAGTGAGGTTTGGTAGAAAATCGATCTCCAGTTCTGTTTTCTTTAACGTACGTGACAAAAAATCTATCTTCTACGAATGATTCTTTTTCGTGTGACTTTGAGTAATAGAACAAGGGTACGATTCAAAGGTCAGGCAAGACTGCCTCATGGCTGACTTGACCACACAACCCGGAAGGATGCAGCGGTTTTGTGGCTCGTCCGTCGGTTAAAGCTCGGTGGCCTACTTTTCACCATCTTTGTACTATGCGATTGAAACGGAACGATTAGTGGACGGGCCAATATTGTTTGTTTCCTTCTTGGAAGATCAAAACTGACGCTGATGCTACCTGGAACAATTTCGTAAACCTGAACTCTAATAATTAATTGATATCAGAGTCTAATAAAATTATTAGTCTTGTAAACAAAATATGATTTCTATATTGTTTCTATTTTACCCTAGCTAAACAATAATTGTATCCAATGTTTTGTGTAGTTTTGTAGGACAAAAACACCTTCAGCAAAAGAAAGCTGTTACTTCACCTGGTACGGAAACTTAAACAAGAGCTTAGAAAACCTAATGAAAGCCTTTATTAAAGCGAGTTGAAAGAAGACTTCAATTGCTACCTGTTAATGAACTAAATTATAAACCCTATTCATCTGTTCAATTAGCCGCCATTTCTACCAGCGGAATAATGCTTCTTAATTGGGAAAATAGAGCAAAGTGAAAATGACCATCATTGGGCATGTCTAAAGATCGAAAGCAAACGTAAGTTTGTTTGGCACGACCTATCTTCAAAACAAATGCCAATTTCCAACTCCGACTCGAATCGTATCCCTTTATCCTATTTACATAGACTTAGAATGGATGAAATTTTCCAACATTTCCTTCGCATCTAAATAGCGTCATAACTTGTAGGCAAAACTTTGCTCTTGATGGTTTCGCAAAAGACCTCATTTCTGGGTTTCGGGGATGTTGAAAAAAGGGATAAAATGATATTTCGCATTCAGCAAATCAGGCAGTGCAAACAAATGTTGCTGACCCAGCGTTAAAAATCAATAAGAAACACAAGTCACGTACCGTACCGCATCGAAAAGGGTAAAGATGAAAAATGTATTAAATTATCTACCGGGGCGCAACTCTTCCGCTGACACCATCTTTTTTTCCGTTGTTTCCTTTCTGTGCATGTACGGTTGTTGAACATCTTGATTAACAATCTAACCGGACGATGTTTAGTTATTCAATCTAAACCACCGTGGAAAATGCTTTCGTTAGTGCTTTCCCGCCTTTTTTTTAGTTGAGGCAATCGTATTGTCTAAAGCGAAACGTTCCCTTTGGCACCACATTTAACGTGCGCCACGCACTCTTTCAAAAATCAATACCACAATAGGTAAACCACCATGCGCCTCCTTTGCTTCCGGTGGCTTCATCAAACACCCCCTTCAACTATCTACGTGCGTGTGTAAACTTCAATGTCACCCGGCAACTCTGTTATTGTGGCGCGTCCAGGGCAAACTTTGACACAAAGTGTGACGGAAATTGATTTCCTGTCCCTTTGCTTCGCACTGTCCTTCTTACGATGCGAAGCTTGCCGGACAAATTTCACCATAAAGCGGCTACAAAACGGTCCAACGGTGAAGAAGCAATTTTTCTTCTGCGTTAAAAACCACCGTCCACAAAGACAGGATCATCGCCGTTGTCCGCTTGTCCGTCGGAACACTCTTCAACTTTGACGCCGGTTTCGTGCTGTGCACGCGGTGTGTGACAGATACACGAAGGTCTTCCCAACCATGCTGGCAGGAGTTGGCAGGACACCCGAAGAGGAGGAACGGCAAAGGGAAAAAAAACTACAAACGACGTACAACGGATGAACCGAAACCCCGCACTGGGTAAGTTGTACGCCCAACAGACACCGGCCGTACTCCACCGGGACACCGGATCGATTGCGATAAAACCCCCAAAAGGGAGTATCGTGAGAATACTCTATTTCATCAAAAACGTCTAATGTTTTCGAACCTGGTTGTCTGGACCCGTCCATCCATTTCAACGGTACGCGACTTAAAGTGAAGGCTCGTGCGACCTTCCAACCACACCACATGAGTCTCACGCTATGGCAGAGAAAAATTGTGTCGCCTGACCCTCCGTATTATGGTCAGCTCGTTGTGATATCTATGGCGTGATCGCCAAGTTGACTTTCTCCAAAATAGCGTAAAAAACCGCACGGCTCGAATCCAATTTCCCGGGTTCGAGCTTCGCTCAAGAGTGCTCTTCAACAATATCCTTACACCCTTGAACGCCCCTGGAACACTCTACTTCTAATGACACTCTGGTTTAAATTGTATCATCTCCGGCAATTTTTGTTTTGAGTTGACCAACTACCTAACATCAAGACTGCAGCTCAGATAACAATTGTGCGGTTGACTTGACATCTGTATAATTCAATTTCCGGCTTCTGGTTCTCTGTGTACACTAATTTAATTTTTGCGATTGTCTTAAGTTTTTTTATTCTATCTGTTCCAAAGCGTTGGAAATTTTGAAATACAAATTCACAGTCTTGTTTTCCATTTTTCATCTTTTCTAACCACTCCATCATTTAGTAGTCCGTTTCCTTTGCTCATTTCAAGCTCCTGCCCTTCATGTGCGCTATATTTTGATGAGCTTGTACGCATTTCTAGATGATTATTTTCCAACCATCTTCGGGCAAATGCTTTAAGCCACGAAAAAACCTCCTCAGGCCCAGCTCCAGCAAATGCGCTGTCAATCTTCCATACCGTTTCGTACCCTGCAGATGTTTGGTGGCATTAAAGGCATTGTTTGTTTAGACGCTCGTTGCTTGCGGGTGGCTTTCTTCCTAATTCCCTTTTAAGAGCCATTTCCGGAACATTCCGAAGGATGTGAAAACGATGGCGCGTACTACACGCACCGTAGATCACGAAGATTTGATGGATATGTTGTCAACATTTTTGCCCAATTCTCTACTTTCCTTTTTATGGCTCTCTCCAGCGACTGTACACGCCAACTTTCCAGTCCCTGTCACGCTTGCACCCGGCATGGTTGACAGGTTCGGATAAAAGTTTCAACCTGGGTATCCTCTTTCACAAAGTGTAAGCACACGGAAAAGAAATAGTCCTCTAAAACAAGCTACGACTTTAAAGGCATTGCGGCATGCTCGCTGCCCCGGTACGCATCTCCTTGCCCGTGATTTTATTTACTCTTCCAGTTCACCCACGGGGCAAAGCATTACACTCGGTTTCCTAGCAATTTCGCTGCGGAACTGGATTCACCCGGTGCTGGCGCTCTTCAGCTTCAAGTGCCGGACCACTGCACGGATCATTGCGCGCTTTCAAAGTTTACTTCCCTTACGTTCCGTGCCGCTGTGCAAGCGCGGTCGACAGGGCAAGACTCAACCGGCTCGCGGTTTCAGCTGCGGAGATGTTTCTCGTTCCACCTAATTGATATTGATTTTGTGATCAAGCTCAAGCGAGTGCAAAAAGTTTTTGCCAATGTTTTGTGCACCAGCAAACCAGCCCGGGAACGACGGTGCGGTGAAGATTGGCCCGAGAACGGTTTGTTTGGTTTCGGCACAAGTGGCCTCCTATCTTGTGTCGCCCGACAGAACATGAGCTACACGCTGATGAATTTAATTAAATTTGTGCTTAATGCTGCTTCGCTGGGCGATGCTGTTGATGGCGGTATGAAACGATACGGTTAAAATAGGTGATGATTTTACCAAGCTTCCACGTCACCATCGTACATCGCACTAATGGGGGCGGGGGAAAGGGTTTATGTAAGGTTGAGCATTAACGGGAAAGCGTATCTTTGCATCTTACATCACCACAATGACAATGCAGCTTCAGACTGCTCATGTGTCAATCGTAGTTTTCATTACATCCTGTGCAAAGTTTAACATTATGTTAAATTGTTAGCAATTGTTACCACAACTTTAAAACCATTCCGCTAGATAAACTTCAAAATAAAGCACTTCAAAAAGATATAAAAGTTAAGGATTTCGCAGGTCTGGAAGATGAGAAAACAAAACATGGAGATTTAGTTTGCCATAACTCCAATAATCGCCAGCTTTGTGCATGGGGTGGTAATAAACAATGGTGGTGCTATATATGCTAAAATACGGCATTTAACACATTTCATTGGCCTTATCATATGTAACTTTTTGTTTTGTTTAAACATGCATTGGTAAATGGGCAGAACCGATAATCCCGCAAGCTACTTAGCCCTCACCAGGCCTTGTAATCTTCCGTTGAACTCTCGTAAGCTCGATTGTTAATAAAATGCTCTACGTTAACCTAATTACCAAGCAATGCTCCAGGCTTTAGGTCTCTCCAATAATGATCTAAATGTGTTTACGGGAAGTTACTCCAACGTAACACCCAAATCACATACTACTAGCATACTACCTGACAAAGAATAATGGCACATTGGAGGATTCTTGAGCGACTTACATGAGGATAGAGAAAGGACAGAGAGAGGACTTTAAATCTTTCCTAAAGTTCGAAAAAGCTCAGGACGTTGTTAAAGTTATTTGATTTTTGTTTTAAATGTACTTAGATGATGACGATGTGCCAACTCATACTCATTTACAGCTAATGCAGATATTGCGACGAAGGAACGTATCGGTTGGGATTAGCTACCGATCCTGTCGTGTAAGAGACTGGTAAATCTACCATATTTACCACCGAGTCATTATGGGAATACTGACTCTTTATCGATGCTATCAATTTGAATATTTCAACTAATAATGTGTACAAATTTAAAAATCCACAATCATCATCGTACAGTCGTCAGTCGAAGCATTCGGTTGCCGAGGTAGTAGCGACGCCGATCGTCACACAGTCAGGACCCTGGACCATCTGAATATGAAAAAAATATTAACTCTTCTAGGTGTATCTCGCTCTCAACTTCCTGTACTGTAAGAACTGTGCGTTTTATGGTAAAATTTAATTCCCTTGAAAAATAGACTAACAACTAGCGTTCCAGGAAATGATCTTGAAATGGCTTAAAGAGACTTTGATTCCTGTGGAATTCTGTCGCCTTTTTATCATTCAATGTAAGAACTTAGAAATAGATGCTATAACCCTCTCCCACATTTAATTTATCAGGTTGATTATCTATCCTTCTAAGGCTTCCTAGGACATCATGGTTGTCTATATCCTTCACATTGTTTTCAAGTTATATTTAACGTTTGATAACTATACCTGTTTAACTAGTTTTTAATACGGCCATAAGTTTATATATTAGTATCATTATATTTCTATACACAGTACTATAATACAAGTACAGCAAATCCCCGCAGTACGCCATACTCGATATAAGCGATTTCGCAATGCGCGATTGTTTGGAGAACTATTGATCATTACATTTTCCAATGTTTTTTTAATTTTACTTGGAAAATTTTGCACATTTTTCTCTGAATTAAATTTAAAGTTATGCAACGATAGCCCCCTAAAAAACGACCCCCCACTAAAGATGATTTGAATAATTTCTTCTTGCCTGACAGCTTGATTCAACTCTTGAATCTGAGTTATACACGATATTTTCAAGGAAATTCGATGTACGCGAAAACTCGAGACACGCTATTGCGTCCGGTCCCAAACAATAGCGTAAATCGGGAAGCTGATGTATTATAATTTTGCTATATCTATATATTTCTAAAAAGTCTGTAATATTTCAGGAATTCTATATTACTTTTTTATCTGTTTTTTCCTCGAATTCGCCATCGATGGTTATACCATATTATCGATTTTACAATTCAACGCTTTAACAAGAGGCATGTCGGCAATGATAACCAATTGATTGACGGTGAGAGTCATTCAGAAATTCATTTCCACAGTCAAGCACTGATCGTCATCATCTCAACACAAACAGGAGTGAATTAATTTCCCCGCACGCATATTTAGTGTTCATATTTTCATTTCGTCCCCAAACACAATCTGATACTTTTCACCGGTAATTAATAACAATCAACGATGGCCATATTTAAAATTTACAATTCCATACAACAAAAAACACATATTGGCGAATGCTTCAAGGCAAAAAAAAACGTGTTTCGGTTTTGGCATATTTCAAAATTTATGTACAACATTTTCATGCGCTCGGAATGTGCAGTAAATTATCCGCATCTCTCGGGACGCGCCCCGTCACTGTGATAAATTGTTTCGGCGCTACATCCTACGGCATTAACCCGCGCCAGCGAAATGCCTGCACTCGAACAATTTCCCATACTGCGCAACACCGTTACGACACTTGGTCGGGTTATGCTAGCATTTGTCCAAACCCCAATTCCAACAGCACTGCTCCAGCAAGACTACACTGATATATTTCACCAAGGCACATTTATCAGACGGTATGTAGTGCACCTGCTTTTCGGTGGCGTTATATTGCATCTCTCCAGGATGCCATAAGGGCATAGTAACCATGGCCACGAATGTAGGCAACCAGGACAACTGGTCAGGTCACTGGTTCCATTTGGCTCGGGTAATGAATGTAAGCTTCACAGGTCACGGATCGCACATCCAATTTATTGACTGTTAGCGAAACGACCCAGCCCCATCCGCACAGCAAATTGGCTGACAGGTGGAGAGTTTCTCAGTTTGACTTTGGCCAACCATTCCCAATGCCATCAGCGTGCAGCGATTAAACGTGGCCAGCAAAATCGGACCGAACTACCGAACACCACAGACATATCCGAAAATGCTAGATATATCCAATTTGTGTACATTTGACAGCGACCGTGGAATGTTATTACAGTTCGCCCGGCACTGACATTCACTGACGGCGGCCCATTTCTATCGCTACCACACGTTGAGTACACATAACCGGCGAGCGGCACATATGGAACGTGTTCCCGAGCAGTGCTGGATGAAAAAGATCTGGATAGTAAAATAATGAAGCTTTTAAAGCCCGCCAAATGCTACGCGAACTGCATGGACATTTCACAATTGGAATTTGCTGCTAATATGTACTGCTGCCGTAAGAGATTAAAATTGTGAAACCATTTCATCAACTCATAACATCCACGTGACGGTACAGACGAGATGTCGAACGTGTGGGTTTTAAAACATTATAATCTTTAATTGAACCATCGGTAGGTAATCCTTGCCTCCTGGAATGGATTACTATTTTTTCCATTAAATATGTAAAGCTTCGGAATATAGCTCAGTTTTATGTTCTACCGGTGTTTGCTGCTATTCAACAGACTTGCAACGTTTTCGAAGTCGGATCATCTTTACCAGATCGGATCTCAACATTCTGGCCGGAAGGAATAAGTACGGATACGGCACTACGTACACCTACAGTAGCTTTAACGTAAACTCAGACACTAAAGTATTGAAGATTTGTCTGGATTTGCGAGCATGTTTAAATAAGAAATAAATAAACTTATCAAAATATAGATGTAGAGGACAAAAATAGAAAGGAAAATGGAGCTATGTACAATGTAGATAAATTCATTTGAATGTTTCAGATATATGCAATCAGTGCCAACTAGAATAAGTATACAGCACGGCCGCTCTACAGTAAATAAAGAAAAGACAACTAGAATGGTGAACAATATGAGAATATTTAATGTTAAAAACGCGTCTTTAACCATGGCCTTCACAATGGGAGCGAATCCATAAATTAACAACAATCCTTAATGCAATAAAGCATGCAATTTTCGTAAATTCTCTGCAGAGTCATGCCGACGTATACGGCCGTAAAGCTCTATTCAACAAGATGTATGATGTATAATATACTTTTCATCAAATGTTAATTGGTGAGGAAACTCATACCAAAGCGTGATTTGCCCTTTGTTCCAATAACAGCTGTGAACAAAGCGAAGGGGATGACTTAATTCTAAAAAAATAATAAATTAATAATAATACAACAGGAAAATACACACAAACAAATCAAAATGTAAGAAAAATTGATAAATATGTAACTAAATAAGCAAACTAGTAAATAAATAAATGACATACTATAATAAGATAACTCAATAATTTAATTAATTGATAAATTAATAAATACAAAATTTATTAACAAATAAGTAACATAAAATCGTTTAAAACGAATCAATTCAATTCAATTGAAAAAGGATAAATCAAATCAAATGGTTTTCGTCTGGTTTATGATAATATAACACTTTTGTCAAAATATGTACTGGAAAACTGATATTAGAAAGCTTTTTATGTATACGTTTTAAGAAGTACATCTTTCTACAATATTACAGATAGCGACAATCTAATACGACCAGCCTATAATAGAATAAAAAAAAACAATATCAAAGCGAAATAGTATATAGATTCTTATAAAATGTTTGGTTTCTAGATGTTCAAATTTACGAGTAAACCACTGTAATTCTTTCCGCACGGATCGATCAAGCTTTCAAAACACTGAACGGATATTTGTTTTAACCAATACCACAGCAAGTAAGCGATGTTTTTTGGTGTGTTGGTACTTAATTTACTAGAAAAATATGTCCACACAACGGGAGATGGTCGCAATAACTTTGCCGCATGTAAAAAGACCAATTCTATAGCGCTTCGAACGACTACGCCTGAAAAGTGCAGTTTGTGGGATGTTTTTATTATTTCCTCTCCAACGCACCGTTCCGTATCGTCCGGCTGCTTCGTCTTCGCTGTTGCTTCGCATTGTGCCGAGGGCTTGTGCCTCATACACACTTAAGATATCCTTGAGTGCCAAGCAAACACGATAAAGTAATTGCTCACTTGAGCAAACCTGCCTTGTCTCTCGAGCTGCTTCGCTTCACCCCCAAGCCCTGCCATGGCTTCGAGTGTATCAAGCGCGTGTGTACCAGTAGATGAGTTTGATAAAATCAGAAGCAATAGAAGTAAATAATCCGTACACGAAATGGGGCCTCATTCCTTGGTAACAGTGCTGAATCGAATGTTGAAGCCGCATGACAGCAGCAAACATACCGAGCTAGCATCGGTCCCGCATGGTTGTGGAAGCGTCCCATTTCCCGTACACTGGAAATAGGAAAATCCTTCACCAAACGAACATTGCCTTGTGCGATGCGGTACTGCTGCTGGCACTAGTTGGTGATGGCGATCTTATCGACTAGTTGCTTATTTTCCTCTCACGAGCGCTAGTATTCATATTTTTTTCGAATTTAATTCATAGCTAGTACGTAGACGGTCGAATAAAACGGGATTTTAGAAACTGAACTATAACTGTACAGAAACCTTCATCAGAAAATTTGTCTTTCCTTCAATTTCAAAAGCTTCAATAGAGCGATACGGTATGCAAAAAAACACAAACTTTCCACTTCTCTACATGCCATACATTTGTATTTTGTACGCACGCATCTAGTGATTCGACTTGCGAGGAAGTGTTTCCACAACTTCCGAACGGGCAACATTCTTGTGCGGAGCAATTTTAACACCGTTCCGGTACAAAATCTAGCGCACGTTTTCGCCCGTTGACGCGACGCGACGACCTTGAATGCCTCCCATTCCGGGGATGCGTTGTCTGCCGCACTAATAACGCCGAACGCGCGTACAAAACGCGCCAAGAATATATTAAATGTATAGTAAAACTCAGCGCAAACACTTTAAAATGTGGGAGGGAAAGTTTGCAAGAAATTGAGCTGTTTGTTGCCAACGCTGGTTGCGCGGTCGGGAATGACTTGTGGCCTAGCCGCGTTGTACGTGCTTCACATGAAGAATGCAGAACTGCTTCGCCTTTTCAAATAGTAACTCGTCCCAAATGAAGCTGTACGGGCCAAAAACAGTCGTTATGCAATGGCAAAAATGGGGAACTTGGTTTGAAGGATATCTTTGCTTGCATTAGAATGCCCCCTAATTGCGTCCTAATTGTGAACAAAAAATTGAGGAGATGGAACTATTGCCATTCAGTCGAGGAGATTTAAGTATATCAAATAAAAATTAAATGATTATTATCAAACATAGACTATTATCAAACATAGATACTAGACCTTGTTGTTAATGGATTTGATAATATTGATCTGCAATGAAATTAATTATCTTCAATGTTTCATAGTTATGTTATATATTTGTTGTGATAATTCTCTATGATTTTCATCTGAATAATTTACAATTATTCACTTAAACCTTCACAAAAATCCAAAACTAATATTTTGAACCCACCACTACAAACATCTTGTATGCTTTCGGGACAACGAGTACCCCGCCTGTGATCCATTGAATTTAGCTTCCAACTAAGTGTACCTACTTAGGGCCTTTTCATCAATACGTTATATTTCTTCGATATCTGAAAATGTATGAATTTACACAGTTAGAGGGAATAGATTAAAAAAAAACTACAGTACACTCTGTTAGGAGAATTTTACTATAACCCTAAACCTATCGATAAAAAAGCTTGCAAAACAATTTAAGAGAAAGCGGTAGTTCTCATCAATTGTTTGCTATTTCATCAGGAAAACAGAGATGTTACTTAAGTTCAGATGATATGTCTGTAAAGATTATTTCTAGTTCTAAATATAATTTATATAGAATACTTGGTAAAGATATTTAATAGTTTTTTAACAAAATCGTGATAGCTTATTGGACCCGTCTATACTTGAAAAGCTGAACACAAAAAGTTGGCACCTGGTATGATATTAAGGTCAATCGACCGTCAACATGATCGTCTCAAATCAAATGATCGTCTTATCAAAATGATAAACACCTACAACAATTTATGAAATCGGTTTAAATATACACTACCTTAGGACCATACTTCGCAGTCTACTTAAACTTTTCCAAAATACTATTTATTTATTATCTTGTTATCTTGTTAGGGTAACTGTACCAATTATGGACGAGTTAGTACAGCGTATTCACGAAAACGACTATTGCGAGAAAACTATCGCACGAATATTCACAAACAAGGTTTATTCTCGTAGACAAACATGTTATTAACATTTTACTTTTTAAATTTTGTGGTTTGATCATGTATCACAAAAGTTATAGTCGTTTTCCTGAACCTCTCCGATATACCAATTGTTGTGCTATGTGTTCCAATTGTTGTGCTATGGATGTACCAATTGTTGTGCTAGTCTAAAAATCAGTGTTAGAATCGATTACACTTTAGAAAGTGGACATAAAATGAAAGTTCAATGTTTTTTAGGGATTTTCAATGACTAATATCACTCAAAGATATTGAAAAAGTACCTTTTTTCTTAATTTTTAAATCGTGGTTTTGTGCGACAAAATTTGGATCGTTTTGACATTTTGCAGCATTGACAGTAAACATGACAGCCCATACATGCAGAACTATGATAGCACAACAATTGGTGCTTTTCGATTTCCCTTGCACCAATTGTTGTGCTATTTTTAAATCGTAAAAAATAATTATTTAGCATCATTCAATGGTCAAACACTTGATGTTTTTAGTTCTAGGGGATCAAACACGAATTTTTGAAACCATTTACCATCAATTACATGTTCTAGTTTTAATAAAAATGAGAAACAAAAATATGGTCGTTTTTTAGCATATCGATAAGGAAACGTTAATTTTTTGACAGCAAAAATTAAAATCGTGATTTTTCGAAAAATAGGGAATTAAAATATGTGAAATTTAGCGGGGAATTAGAAAAATGCATAATCTTGTTGAAAAAATTCATTTGGTACAGTAAAAAGCCATAGTTTTTCTATATTTTCGATTTTTCCGGTGTTAGCACAACAATTGGTGCTAGCACAACAATTGGTACACCTACCTTATTTATAAATTACAAAAGTTCCTTACGTCAGTATGATTGCTTTTTCATTGTGCAAAACAAAACAAAAAAACATGAAAACAATTAGTCAAAATGTAGTTCCTCAAGATGGAAGGTTTTTTATCGTTTAAACCACATTGCCATAATTCCTTGAATTAGATGTACCGTCGGAATACCTGAATAATTCGTATTAAATTTTAAATCTAATATCTAACAAATACAAATAATTTATTTATAAAATTATTTCACTCACACAGTGCTTTCAAAATGGGCCAAATATTGTTTGTTCCCTTTTGCTATTTGTCTACTTATTTGAAAATACTCAAACCGATTCGAACATTAATTAATTAACCCATCGTTAGCAACTGATTCACTTTTAATCAACAAACTCTGCCACAAACACTAGTTTCAATTGTACTGCCGAAGGTAGGCAAAAGTTGGAGCAACAAAACGCCATTCAATTCATGGTTCTTGCATTTGGAACGGTGAGTTACGAATTAAACCTTGCGGAAATAACGAACAGCCTTCATTTGCAACATCTTTACCTGTCCTTTTGTGCCACTTCTCCAACCTGAACGGACCACAACCGGGCAGCAGCTTTCGAAAGGTTAAAACATTATGCAACTCTCCGAAGAAACTTTTCAACGCCAATTTTTCAACCGTGACGTTATTTAAGGAAATGGAAGAAAGAAACTCTCGCGAAAACGAAAAAAAAACACACTCACACACCAAAGCAAAATCAAAAATGCAACAGTTTTATCTGAGTTAATTAAAAACTTCTTCACCGAATGCGAAAGCGCTCGACCGTTTTATGCATAATCTTTTCCAGCGGGGCGTTTTTTTTAATTCCTTTTATTTCCATCCTTTTTCTATGCTTTGTTTCTAAGGTCTCTTGACTTTTGTGCCCAGGAAGTCCAAGAGAATATATTTTTTTCACCCCCCGCTCAAAGTCAATACCGTGCCTTACTGTTCTTTTACTTTGCTGCACTTCTTACTGTTGGCTTCCCGTTTTCTTTTCCGCTCATTTCCACCAGATCGGTCGTACAACGCTTTCCAAACCGCACAGGGCTGAATCCAGCTCGATGATACCTTTACCGTGTGATTCCGAAATGGATACAGCATTCTTACTTTGGCACTTTATTTAGACAGCGCTGGCAAACCGGAAGCGCGGGTGGAATGCTTTTGTATTCGTGTCGCTGTATGTGTATCACAATAGCAAAAAAAAGAGTAGCGCAAAGTAAACTAAAATCAACTCCGAACGGAAAAGATGATTCCTACTCGCAAGCACACGCACGGAGGAAAGCTGGCAGACGGGAGCAGATGGGTCTTTAAAAATAAAACAAAAGATAACGCTACGATTACAATCAGCTGCCATTTTTCCCGCGGGTGGATGAGAAAGTTACTTGTTTTTCCTTTTGCTTTTCTATGTGTGTGTGTGAGAGAGAGTCCATACCCCGCATAGGAAGCGTGCGCGCTGGATAAGCGAAAACCGAGATTCGGGCATCCGGGTAAGTCTCTCATGAAATATGACTGCACGGTAGTGTATGCGGGCTGGCAGAAGGCTAGCCCAGACTTTCGGAAATAGAAATGGCAAAAAGCGATCCACGAGCTGTTATTTTCCCATACAGTCGGGAGCATGCCCGGGAACAAAAACCTAACCATGCATATTTTAATGTTGAGTTGATGTTTGGATACGCTGGTACGGTTTCGGCTGGTAGATGTGTGTTTGTTCGTACTTTTATCTCCACACTCTGTCACCCGCGATCCGCTCGTGAATAGATAAAAATATAACCAAAAAAAAAACGGAGCGCCGGAAAAAAGGATATGCGGATAGTACTTCACCATAATATGGCCAGAATGGAATAGAAAGTTGGGCATTCTTTTTTTTTCTTCTCCCCCGTCATCCGTTCGGACACAAATCGCTACGACTGGTTCTCGTTTCTTTTGGTTCCGTCGCACCGTTCGCAAGATAAGCTGGATGCTTGTGAGCAAGAATTCAACCGGAACGACTATCCAATCGAAATGGATCGTGCATGTTATCCGCATCCACGCATTTCCCACAACCGGAAAGTGAGTGGCACGGTGCGGATACATGTTCTTGTTTTATACAGAATGATGCCGTTTTTTTTTGCACAACCGTGGTTTTCTTGCTAACCGCTGTTGTGTCTCTTTTAAGAAGCTGCCGCTAAACGACACCGCAAAATGAATTAAGCTATGCAAATGATTTCTGTTCCACAGGCGGACAAAATTTGTCATTAAAATAAACATTAATATGTTTGATAATCAATTATTCATTTTTTTTAACCTGTCATTCAAATATTTGAGTCGTTCTGTCATGTCAAATGTATACAGACAGTATAACCAAAATTTAATCATCCAATCTTTAAAAAGCAATATTAAACTTCTAGTCTTGCATTGTCAAGGAACACAGAAAAACAATTATTGCTTGTGTACGGTAAAATAAAGTTACAAAAATTTTAACATGCCTTACATAACAAAGCGGATACCTTCAACATTTCATATCCACTTATCCTTCCATATTAATTCGATGCTTTTGATCTCCAGATCCTCATCTATCGTAATGTCATTCCACTTATGCTCGCAATGAAGTCATGTAAGCTAAGCGAATCTTCTTCCGTTCTGAAGAGACCTCTCAAATTTGCATGATGGCGTGTACGAAGTGCTCTTGATAATGATTCGTTTCATTCCCTTCAAATAGGCACACAATTTCATTACCCTTTACAGGGTCTTTTGCAGTCCTTGCAGTATAGTATATACGTTATATCCTTACATATCCTTAGTTTTTTACAGTGGTGTTTTAAAATGGTGTTCCACTGAAAACGAAAAAAAAATTAAATTAATTTCCCAGATAACAAAAATCTGCATTCTCAGTTGATTTCTTTACTGTAAATGGTTATCTCTCAGTTATGGAAGTTTACAAACATCGCGGGTTTTCCAGGTGTTTCAAACGATCCCTCCAATCCTACAATAGTGAAATTTTTCACTAAGTGCAGTGCTCAGATTTCTGTATAGGAATCTTCATTCCTAATAGCTCTCTTAAGTATCAAGGTACTTTCCTAGTTCAAATATCGTTAAATTTCTCATAAATTCTCATAAATAAGCAGTTTCCGACGTTTCCTCGACGACGATATTCGATAAGAGAAATAGGATGAAGGGTTAGTTCGATGAACCATTATTTCCAATCGTAAGGCTGTTATAACTGATAATACACCTTATTTATTCTGTCGATCTCCTCTTCATATTCATTTTGAATATTATCTTATTGATATTCCGATGAATTGTTCACAATGACCACATGCTTAGCTTTTCTTCGCATTTAGACAAAGTAACAAGCAATGCATAAAATGCTTATTAGGTCTTAGGACGCCGTATTGAATCCTAGTTTTCCGACCCTATATGGCTGAAGACTCTGTATTCTACTTTTAATAAACCAATACTCGAGTTTGCCAGCATAATGTAGTTCTCTTTCTCTCATTCCTCACAAGTTTTACATTTCGCAGAAACTAACGTCCTGATCAGCAGCATCCTCCTTATGCTGTACGCTAGGACTTGAATTGCTAGAAAACGGACGCATTGAAACATAAACCACGTCCTTCATTGAATGAACGTTCCAGCCCTTCTATCCTCTATAGACCGATATACTCCTTGACGTTTTCACCGTTCCCGTCCTCCTCTTTTTGTAGCACAACAACGTACTCAATTCATAAGAGAAGATCTTTTGCTTACATTTGTTTGTCTCTTCAATGTGTTTGCCAATTACTTCGCCTATGGTTCTCCTTTTCCCTTTTTCTGTAGCCGTCTACGGATTCACGCTTTTTCATAGTATTTGCTTAATTTCTTTTTTTCTTTATATTTACATTCATTCCCGTATTCTATTCAATTTTAGTTTAGTCTTTGAAATGTTTTTTGTACATTTATAAAGGAACTTGAATAAATTAAAATGCACAACATATTACGCACAATTAGTACTAAATAGGCACATAAACTGTTACTGTCAAAGTCTGACACACGAGAGACAGTTAGGCAAATTTCTCAACCACTCTCAAGGGAAGCAGAATAGATTTACTTTATAAGCCATACTATAAACAACTTCAAAAGTGTGTTTTAATGTGAACAAAATTGATAATAAATTTAGAACGCTCGATATTATTATGTATAGAAGTTGATGTAACATAGGTTTGTTGTCAGTTCATCCACCTCGCCGTGAAATTACAAAAATTTGTTACGTTCATTATGAATTCATCGACTAGACTTATCTAGCTTAATAAGCATTCTTGCTTATGAATCCGTGTTGTAATATGACTGTCCTGTCCTAACTGCAACATATGTTTTACCTAATATTTCGCATGCATCCTATTTTTAATTTATACATATTAAAAACTGTTTATTTGTAGGGGCAGCCCGGTGGGGTAATGGTATCGGAGCTGCTCTCTCACACGACAGACCGGGACCAAAATCCCATCCGGACCGCTCCCCCGTAGCAGTGATTGACTATCCTGCTGCGTGGTAAACTAAGTCTAATACGGCCTCATACAATAACAAAAAAAAACTGTTTATTTAAATCGTATCTATGATATTTCTGTAATAGTGTTTTGTACTTAATATTGAATCTGAGTATTTTTGGTTTGTGTCTCGGATAGTTCGAATATACTGTAGCTTTGTTTCGCAATTCAGTATAATGACAAGACCGAAAGTGTCTTGACTATATTATTCTAGTGAGCTGCTAGCTTTTGATGTAGATCTATAAATTATACTATATCATAATAGCTAGGTCAAGGAATACTTAAAGCATCTACTTAATTTTTCTCGTTTCTCAACGAGTTTTTGGTTTTTAGCTCCATTTAATTTACTACTGAATCAGTAAAAAAAAGTTATTTAAAGCTCTATTTTAATTGCTTTAATTACAATTACTCTGACAACAATTCAACATACTATTTATAGTCTAATAAATCCTATTTCACGTCTAGGGTATTTACAAAAATACAATTTGCAAAGGTTTTTTTTCAAAATATCCTTCAGTCCTTTCGTTTTTTAATTACAACCGTGGCATAACAGTTCCCCCATGGGGAAACTTATCTGCAATGCACCATTAATGTATAGTATATTTTATTACCCCCTGCACGTAATTTAGATACCAATTTAGTATTTTTCCTTCCCGTCTGTCGCTCTCTCTTTCCCTCAACCAACTCTTTTCAATTCAATTTTAAACCCGTTCCCTCCCGTGCTCATGCATTATTGAAATCATCAAATTAATAATGAAACCCCCAAGTGTGGTGAGCCGGTTGCACCACATGGGGATACCCCTCACGTGTCGTTGCATTTCCGGTTGCATTCATTGAAGAAACGCTGTGCTGGAAAAGACGAACCAAACACGCAAAAAATAGTGCACACAACACACCATCACGCATCTTAAATGCGGATCACGTTTATGTTGGGAATCGTGCTGCTTTAAGATTATCCTCCAACAAGCCGGCCGGCCGGTTCGCGGCTAAACTGTGCTTTCTATATTCGTACCGCGACCTGAAGTGGCACCGACTCAGCCTCAGAGACGGTAAAATAGCGGTGTGTACCTTGCTCCACGCTGAACCGCCCGGCGGGTGCGAAAGCTTTAAAGCGACCTCAGCCTTCCGTGGACGTGTTTCGGAAAGGAAAAGTCGCCCACCGTACACGCAATGGGACGTCATTATTTTCATCATCTGCTAGATGGTGGTGTAGGCAGTGAGCTGCTGGTACCGGGAACCAGTCGCACACCAACGACGGTTGGATCTCTATTTCCAAGCACGATAAAGGAAACCATCCACCCCGGGCCGGGTGAAGCAATGAAGGCTCATACGCGCGTGGGAAACCGTAAACTGGGAGGCGTTGAATGGGAACGCCGAAAGGCGCAGAACGAATAACGACACGATCCTTATCACCACGCCGGGCATCTCGTGTTGCTTAGTAGTGCTTCCGGAGGTATTTATGACCCGCGATCGACATTGAATTTGTGTACACTGGCTTCCTTCCTTGATACGCGCCACCGGCTGGAGCATGTCTTATTCTCATGCAATATTCAATCGCTTTCTCCCCCCATTTTCTCCTCCGCAGACACTCTTCCATCTCATTCTACAGGATCTTTAGCAGCTTCGGCAGTATTCAAATATCTTCCACAATATATCCTGCTCCGAACAAACACACCATTACGGTGCCAAGACCATCTTGGGGCGCAAAAATAACAAACAAAATCATTCCACTCCCCCGATTCAAGCCAATCCAGTACTTTGAGCAAGCTTGAAAAACACACAACAAAAACACTGTTCCAACCACCCACCCAATGCCACCCATGAATGGAAATGTGCAGCGGTTCTGTTCCAGTGGGGTTTTTGGTAAGGGAGCGGCATAAAACCGACCCTTTTGAATAGCTTCACCAAATTTACGAATGAAAAAATTATTTCCTCCCCCTCTACCTCCCCTACCCGCCCACCCTACTGATTCTACCAAAAAAAAAGACGATTCAAATCCAAACGAAAAACAATCTGTGTTTGGTGCTCAGTTTTCCACGCCCCTAATTCCCTAAACCGAGCTTTTTCCGGCGCTTTTTTCAATGGGTGGTGGGGGGGGGGAGGAGTGGGATTTTTTGCAGCCCCACCGCCATCTATTATAGCGTGCCGTACACACAAGGCCCGGTGCGAAAGTTCATTCCGCGGTTGCCAAGTGATTAAGCCAATGGGTTGTGCTCGGTTGTGAGCTGTGGTTTTTAGCTGCCACGCAACATTTTCCCGGCCTCTCAGTGAGTACTCCGCGAACGTGCACTGGAGCGTGGTTTTCGGTGGCGTTATGAATTTCCAGTCTCCAGACGGCGCGCCATTTTGCCACGGGCCAACCGGTGTATAGAGGGGTCACGGCTGTGGCTTTAAAGGCGAAATATGATCCCATAGCGTTGAAGCGCCTTCACACACACCCAAACACACGTACGCGCAGCTTCTGCTTCCTTTCGAATTTCCACCCTCCAGAATGGGAGGGGAGGGGTATTTTCCAAGGCAATGTGGTACCGGTTTGGGGGCGGTTTACCATTGAAATCGTCTGGCCCGTAGCCGATGGTAATGAATATTCAATTCAACGGGGTGCTGGGTGGTAGTGAGCTATTTGCTTAAATTAAAATTTATCACCCAATGCTAACAACCGGGTATGGGTCTCTTATCGATCCTATTGTATATACAGCCCAGCGCGAGATATGGCCTGTTTGCTGTAAAGGAAACACTCATTTCAACAACAGTTTTCTTAACAGATTGATGGATACATAGGGTGCCATTTATCCATTTCGTGTGCTTTCTTTCTCACTTGATATTTTTGTTTCTGGTAAACCTATTTACTATTATCAGTTAATCTCGCTCCTTTTTTGTTCTCGCTTCCCATTACGGGTTTTGCCGATGGTTGAAACAAATGGTGTCGGTTTAAACTTTTCTTTAGGAAAATTAATTTAATTTTCCTTTTATCTTGGATCGGACAGTAATAAACTTTTCTATCTATCCAAGATATTGTTCTGTCCGGCAGTTGGAAATTCTTTCGAGAGCGCGAAATACGTCATTCGGGACAGTTTGATTTAATACTTTACAATGTGTCTTTCTATTTTTCTAGCATATTTTACGAGTCGAACGTATCAGTTTGTATTTTTTCCTTTTTTTAAGGAGGATTACAAATATCTTCTGTTCTTTTTCTGTTCTTAATCGGATCGGACAAAATGTTATCTTTTAAGGCGTATCAGTAATTTGACAGAATAAGAAATCATTTTAATTGTTCATTTATGTCCACTATGCAATTTATTTGCATAGTGAGAATGAATCTAACTCAATCGCAATGCTAAAAAATCACAGCTAAATAAAAAAGCTCACAACATTTTTTTGTCACAACCACATTTTGCAAATCAATTCTTAATGGAATTTCTTAAAAACCTGTGAGCGGATTAAATTAATATCGTGTAGTCCTTAATTTATTACTAATTTTTCCTTTTTCATTTTCGTTTTGTGTGTGTTTTTCGTGTGATGTTTCCTCTTATTTATTAATCTTTTCCGTCTTCTATATCCATTTACTTTTAAAAATTTATGATTTTGTGTTTTTAATCGCTAAAACTCAGGAACGGCCGGTTCCTGACAGTGTTTTTTGATAATTTGTTCCTTTTTGACCAACATAGTTTTGCAAAGAGGAAAATTGAATTATGAAAATTGAATAAATTTTCAATCGACGTATACCATGAGCATACAATGAAATTGTAAAATGAATTCCATCTTTGCTCATTAATTATTATTAATATTATTATTATTTATTAAATTCAACAGACCGTTAGTGGCCCCCTTGAAGAATTATTTTACAATTTTAAATAACACGCAGTACAGTTTTAAATTTACATTTTACATTGAGGGCCGCACAGAACGCAAACAATTTAAAAAGCTAGAGCGTGTCAAGTTTGGTTCAAAACGATCACAGACATCATTAATGTATCTTGAAAGTTTTTAGTAGTTGATGTCGTAGCCCAACATTATCAAGAAATTAACTTAATAAATGAATAGCAATTTCCCATGATTAGAATATGATAACTGTAACAATAAAAATACCCGAATTGTTTTTTATTTTACATAATGACATGACATGACAGATTTCATTTTATTTTCATGCGTTCTTCTTCTTCTTCTTCTTTGCCTAATGACCTGCTCCGGTCATGCCTGCCATTTCTGGCTTACGAGACCACGTAGTTGGATAGTCAGTTCACACTACGGACTAACGGTCCGGACGGGATTTGAACCCCGGTCCTGCCGTTTAAGACCGGCGCCGCGTATCGGTATACCGAAAAAAAGATTTCGGTATTCTTATATAATACACCAATTGGAATGGTCAGTTAATTACAGATTAGCAATAATTTTAAATGACTGCCGATTGAAGCTTGAGCAATTTGAAAGCGTTGCGAGTAATCGGTTGAAACCCTTTTCATTGTTATGAACTTCCGAATTTTGTCGGAAAGTTTTTTCGGAATTTCAGCTGCCTGGGATTTGAGAGCAGTGGAAGCCCAAGCGGAATGAAATTCTGTGCTCTAACAATATGCAAAAAAAAAAGAAAAATATGCAGAATGTTCTCACTTTTCTAACGAATCACCTAACATCCACGTCAGCTTCAACAGAAGAATCGAGACTGCAAAAGAGGCTGGGGACGTGTATTATCGTGACTTTTCGGGGCCTCTCAGCAGACGGATTCCTTGGAGGCAGCCTACTTCACCTGTAGTTAGATCCACTACTATTTGAAGGGCGTTCCATCAAACCGAAGCGAATCTCAATTCAACATATTCTACATTTAGTAGTCCCGAAGATCTGTAAATTTTGGCGAGAAGGGGATCAATCCTCTCCATCCTCCGCATCCCTTTGGATTCTATCGAGATTTAAGACTTCAAAATTCGACATTGTGGTGAGGACCTAACTTTAATTATACTTGAGTCTTCCAAAAGGCTTGGATAATCTGTTTTTAATTTCTATTTAACCACAACAGTAAAATATTATCACGCGATTTCAAAAACCTTGAAGATATCGAAAATTGGGGTTTTGTGTGCATATTTTTTTTTTAAACTTACATGCAATATATAATTGCTAAATGCAGTAGATTCTGTTAGGGAAGCTAGTATATAAATTATTTTTTTATTTACAAATAATCGAATTCGAATCGGACGGTGGAAAATTTCAAGTTTTTTGCTATTTGTGTTCACGTTAAAAATTGTGGGAATATGGCCTTTTGGGGCCATAAGTTTGACACATGTTGGGAAACAATTTATTTTCTACGATCTTTCCTAAATGTGTCTATTCGTTGAATTCTCATTAATGATTCATTTATGATTTGCAGGAAAGGAGATAAAGTGTTTCAATATATAGTATTACCCTGTAATTTCATCAATTTATCGTTTGAGTGAACAATTAAATAATGTGTGGCACATAAAAATTACAAGAATTATATTTAATTATTCTACATTAGAACATAATTAGAATTATGTTCCGTATTTTTATACTTCCTTACTGGACGATCTATTTGATCATGTCGGGCATATGATGGCTCGCTAGAGTAATACACCACCGATTACAACTTTATCGATTAAAAGTCACATTCAGTTTGACCCATAAATCCCCATATGACATAAAATAGTATAAAACGTACGAAACTCATATGTCACACCGAAAAAAAGCTTCTTTGAAGTACACACAAAAAAATAGGCAAAAAGTAAAATCCGCCCCGTATATTCCTATTTTATCGATCAGAAGTTGTGTCCCTTTTTTCCCCCTGTATTCCCGGCACACAAATACATCAAATCTGTCACACTGTAAGTAGCGGCAGGAAACAAACAAACAAAACAGGCACTACTAGGCAAAACTTCCAACTCAATCAACCTTATAACCTCCTGACGGTAAAGCAATTCCACCCGGCGGAGGAAACATTTTCCGGCAACTTTCCCCATTTAGCGTTATGCGGGGCAGTATGCCACCGGTTTTCCATCGTTCCTTCGACGCTCTCCCACTCTGTCTCTCTCTCTCTCTTTCTCATTTTCGCTTTGTTGCTTCCAACATCAATCTCGAACAGTGGAACAACTTTCCGTATTGATTTTCCCACCAGTCAGCCCGCACAAATGTCTCCGGTGCGATACACTTCAAGCGAACGATCCTCCCACCCAAACCACCATTTAGAGAGAACTTACCGAGAAGGACGAATTCAATCAATTATTATAATTTTATCCCTGTGAATGTATTTCCCACCCTCCGCACACCCACTTCACGAGCGCAAAGTAGTTCCTATTGCTACAAGTCGTCAATTGGAATCTGTTCCAATTTCCCAGACTTTTATTTTCTTGCCTCTCTTTCTTACTTTTTTTTTAGTTCAAAAGCCCAACAAATGTTATTCATCATCAGTAATACCGTATTTCTATTCGTGTTTTCTTCTCTTCATCCAGGGCGTGGTGTACGTTCCCATTCACGTTCACAATCGCATTCCAACCGGCGCTAGAATGTGGGACGCCAATAGCATGGTTCAGTTACTGGCCGCTCCATTTGAAAACTGGCCGAACAGAACCACCGTCACACCGTCTGTCGGTTCCACGTAAAACGCCCACCGTCGTAGCACGCAGTAAGCCTTTTCTTTTGTGGGCAACCCATTTGGTGACAACAGCACAGCCTCAAATAACTATTGCTGCGTTGCGCCAGCTACACGGTCGGAACGGCACCGGAAACGCTGAAGTGTAAAGTGTCAAACGCTCGGCCAGCACCTTTCAACTTCAGTACGTCCAAAAACGTCCGCCGCAACGTAACTGCAAAACCGTTCATCACAAAGCCCGTTTCATGAACCCGAGACTACGGAGTGCTCTCGCACCGGTTCCACTGTCCCCGGGCTGTGTGAAAGGAATGATAAATGGAAATACCTCCGACTGAAGTCACCCATCCTGAAAAAAAAAAAAAAAAGACGGGCGGAAATGTCAACCCCCACAAAACACAATGGCCAGGGAGTACTCGTGGCAGGACTTGCAACTTGCAATGTAAAAAGCTTAATCCTCTCTTTCGCACCCTTCTTTTTCTCTTTATCACTCTCTTACTCCTGGAACTCCATGTTCCATCGTTTGAGCTTTTGCATCAAGTTGCAGGTCGCCGTCGACAACTGCTGGTAAACTTCAAGCACCCAAGATGTGACATAAAAATTCAAACTATCAAACGAAACACTCGCCACCGCCCTCCAGAGCGAGCGTACGGGCGGCAAATTGTTACACTCCACCGTGCGGAAAGGAAATAACTCTTGCATAACTTCCACGGCTTTCACGGAACAGCCCGGGGAGCACTTTGGGCAGGGGATGGAAAAGTTGGACTGTCCGGTTCGTGGGCTTGCTGGCAGCAAAAATGCACCAAACCAAAGCCACGGAACGCGCGTATTTGCAATATTTCTCTAGGTTTCCGTTTTTTGCTTCAAACATTCCCCACAAGGATTTCTCCCACAGCCCTGTACCATCCAGGCAGGGCTGGACAACAAAACATTTTTACACCGTGTTAGTAATGTACTTTTGTTTTTTCTCTTCCAGTTCACAGAAAAGTGTTCCAAGTTGCCGACAAATTGTGCAGACAGTCCGACGGAGAAAGTAGTGCACTTGGTAAAATGTTGTGAACGCCTCACTGGACGGAACTGGAAATACTAAGAATAGCGTTAATATTTATCTGATGCTCATCAGCGCACCAGTGGTGAGTGTCCCAGAAGTGCATCTCGTGCTCCGTTTTCAATGTGGAACAAACAACAACAAAGAACTCCCCGAGAACTTGCACAATAAATTGAAGCCAGATTTTACTGGTACAACACGCGTATTGGAAGGCGGGCGTTCGAGTGCGCGCGAAAGTGTTGCGAACGAGCAAACATAATTAAGTGAAATGGTTCCTACCCGGCGACTGCAAAACACCAAACCTATCGCAAGGGACTTGGCCAACCGCTACAATGTAACCCACCCCGATAGCATCTGTTTTGCGGTCGGTCTACAACAACTCCTGCACGGACGGTGGCTCAGGCACGTGTAGAGCTGGGTCGGGCCGAAAGGGGGCTTCCACATTATCCAGTTGCCAACGGATTTTAGACCACACCCAACAAACTCCCACCGTACGATCCTGCGGCGATACTACCGAAAAACCAAACAACAGCAAAAAAAAAAGTCACTAAATTAGTGGCCAGCCTGGAAGGTGGGCAAGGTTCGGGGAGCACATTAAAAGCATAAGCTACCGGGCGCGAAAGAATAGTTATCCGCCGTAGCGGGCGGAAACCGAGCATAGCTTTTCCGGCGCGAAGAAACTAACACGAACTAGCCAACCATGAAGTCTGCCATCCTGTATCCTTACGGTCCGCTGCGCGCTAATGGTTGCTGCCGGATGCTGCACGCCAAACATTTGGCACTAACGAGCGCCATCTACACCCTGGTAAGTGTGGGAATTGTTTCTCCATTTTATTTCCACTTTGGCATCCCTGCATGCTCGTTGCGGAATGCTTTTCCTTGTGCCCCGTCCACCGTTTGGCCGTTTTCCAGCTAATTAAACATCGACGAGTTTTTTTTTTTTTTGGTGAAATGTTGGGAAGAGCGTAGTAATGAAACAAGCAATATCTATTGGGTTTGGGGAATGATGTAGATCCCTTCGCTGTATTTCAATCACGGACAGTGTGGTGTACGTTGGCGGAAGTGCAACGAATAACGAGATATTAAGTGAGCAACGTGTGCTAGCTAATGCTCGTTACCGGCTCCATGTAACTTGTCTTTTCCTAATGGAGCTTTCGAGTTTCGCGCCATCGTTTTGGAACTTCTCGCCGGACTGTGTGACGTTACGACGTTCGAGGCTGTCTAATTACTGCTTCTTCTAATGATGTCCCTCCAACTTGCACAACGAGTCTCAATCGTTTGTAACTTCGAAGTCGCACCATTAAACTCATGTCCTTATGAAGGACAGCGTGAAACCGTTTGATGTCCAAGCACGGAATTCCAAAAGAGTAAGCGGAAAGAACTCGACTTTTTGTGTACCTCTTCAAGTTGAAGTACAGCCGTAAAGAACCTCATTAAATTAGATCCAATATAATTGCTTTATAATGCACACTCAATTATTGTGCAGTTGCTACGCCGAGCCCCTAGACCAGAGATGTCAAACATGCGGACGACAATTGATGCGGCCCACGACACCTTTGAAGCAATACAAAAATCACTGTGTATAAAGCACACGATTTGCACAATTCTAACGCTAGAGAAAAAAGGTGTTTCGTTTCCCTGCTGGTGTGAGAAGATTCCATACAAAAGTTTGAACTTGTTCTCGCCTTATTCAGACCTTATTGATAGAACCAGAAAAACAAAAAAAGCATCTAATTTGTTATCGGCACAGAAAAAGGTTTCCCAGAAGATTCCCACATACCTGTGTCTCCAACATCCATCTTCAACATCTTAGAATGCTCCATTTCTCGTCAACTGGACATTTTGAAGGCTGAAAACAGCTGTTTTACAGCACCTTTGGTAATATATCGGTCTTTTCGATATTATTTTCAATTGTGCAATTTGTGCTAATTTACATGCTTCATGCACGTAACACACAGTTTGATAATGCATGAACTAAAAAAGAATTTTTTCCAATAGTTGGTAATATAAATCAGAAAAAAGCCCCCACCCGCAACCCCCCTCCCCCC